>SKCR01007175.1:0-149598 GCA_019454045.1 Zanthoxylum bungeanum
ACGCAGCGACCCTTAGGCGTGGCCTTATAACTTAGTGGCAAAGATTGGGTGTCCACAAGGACTAGCATAAACTATGGCATGTTTGATTGCCCAACCTAATGATCAAGGAATTGTGATTTATATCATGCATTGGTTGGGAACCTACCTAATTATCGTATTTTATAACGACCGGCCCTAGTCGGAGTTATGAAATGATGATAATGGATCCTTGCCCATAAGAAATCCATCATATTGGGGTTGATGCGATTTGCTTAAAATTTCAAAACAATTGAGTGGGAGCAACTTCATAATATTAAAAGCCCATGTTATTATGAAACATTAATGAAAATATGTTCCAAAATTCAATATTTTCTCTTAACAGGTGGGTTAAAATATTTCACAAACATTCAAATGGCAAACAGAGTATCATTCGTTCCATCCTTGATGAGCATAAGCTCAAATGGGACAACTACAATGACTGGTTTAGAAACCTTAAAATTATCTTACGACAAGAAAATATTTTATATGTTCTTTAAAGACCATTTCCACGGAACCCGCAGAAGATGCTGACCAAGATACATTTGATGCTTGGAAGAAACACGTCGATGATGATGAGCAAGCAGTTTGTATAATGCTTGTCTCTATGTCTGACGAACTTCAGAAAGCTCACGAAGATATGGATGCTCAAACCATCATCTTTCACTTGAAGGAGTTGTATGCAACTTCCGTTCATACCGTGAGATTCCAAGTGTCATGTGCCTTATTCCAAACAAGGTATAAAGAATGATCTGTTAGTGCACATATTCCAAGTTCAAGATCTTGTTAAGGAGTGCCCCTTGAACAAGAGGAATCCGGGGTTATCCTGGGAGAACATTGGCCATAAATCTGTAGAGCACTGAAACGAGGCTGATAAGTTCTTAAGGAAATAGAATCTTCTCATCTGGACTATTATTTTCGTCTTTGTAACAAGGTTTTTCTTATTCTCAAGTTTTAAAGGTTTTCTAGGGTTTATGCATATTAGATCTATTTTTCTGGATTGATCTGTTTGTTTGCATGTTATTTACTGTTTAATGACATTATATAACCAAGAGGTTCTTGATAAAAATATTCATATATCCACTCCTCAGAATACTGGGATCTCGATGAGAATACATAATCCTGATTGGTTCCTTCACGTTAGCAGCTGCATTAAAAAGACATAATCATGATCAAGCACTTGAGCAAACAAAGATTATGGGAAACACATGTACACGAATATATACTCCTTACATATTTCATTAATTTGAATATTCGGCTACAAACATTGCACAAACAAATGACATTACTTTCCCACTCTTCTTACTACACAAGTAATCTCACATTTTCATCTGATCAATTACCTTAACAAACACAAACATTACTTGTAGATAACCCAGCCACCGGTTCGGTTCGGTTTCAATTCGGAACCCGAAGCAGAATCGGACTAGACGGTTTCGTTTTTTTTAATTAATTTAAAATTTTAATTTTAATTTTTTTTAAAAAAAAAATGGGATTTGAAATTTATTAATTTGAATTTATATTACATTAAATTAAAAACTTAAATTAAAAATAAAATAAAATAGCTTGAACTTAAATTTTTAAAAACTAAAAGTTGTCTACGTATCCTCTTGGGGTAACAGGAATCAAAGCTCACGTAATCCATTACATTTTTATATAGTTCCTTATTATAATTATTTACTCATCATCATTATTGGTGCTTGTTGTTGATCATTCAGCTCCCGTTCCACTTAGACTTACAAATGCATTGTCGAACAAGTCTTCAAAGTCATCAAGGGCATCTTCTTGTTGCCTCATATCAGCTCGGGTCCAATCATCCACACATGTTGTTGCTTCTAAAGTGCTTATATGTAATGAAGACCGTCTGGCTTCCAAAATATTACCTCATAAACTGAAGGTTTGTTCAGCCACAATGGTGGAAATAAATGTTGACAGCGCCTCTTTAACAATAATTGATAAAAAAAATGATAGCCATTTTGATGTCGGTTTCACCAGTCAAGTACCTAAAAAATTTTACTTACTAAAATTTCATCAGGAAACTCAAAATTTGTTGTTTCATAATTATATAATTCCGGGTTGTTGATCGTGGTTTCCACAACTACCCAAACGAAAGTTTTTGTTAGTGACTATCTCTCTGGGAATCTCGAACCAGCAGATGATGTTCTTCCACATGAAGGCCTTGACTTCTTATTATGGAACCTCGACAATGCCTCCGCTTCAATCCAGTTGGAGTAGTAGTCTATAAGAGTAAGCATGTAGATTTGTTGACCGGGAGCTATTGGGACTTGCCAACAATGGGGTCATCCAAATGTCAGATGGGCTGATCAAGACGACATCATTGGATTTCCCTTTTCAGATGGTTGGCCATTACAAGTAGATGACTAGGGTCAATTAGGGTTTGTCCACTTGCATCATTGATCCGAGGGTGGCTAAGACATCCACGTTGGAGTTTTCTTCTCTAGGACTTATGATATAGTGTAATCTTTGAATGTCCATTGGAGCTCATTCACCTACGCTAAGTAGGCTGCCATTTGCGAGTCTTTCGCTTGGTATGATCTCTGAAGTTGGTTGACAATGAGTTGAGAATCTGATTGGACCTCATTCTTCTTCACTTTAAGATCATTGGCTAGGGCCAATCCAGTAATTAATGCTTCGTACTCAACTTTGTTGTTGGTAACCTTGAAGCCACACTTGACAGCCTGTTGTAGCATGTCTCATTTAGATGTCGTGAGTACAAGTCCTAATATGCATCCTCTTTTGTTACTTGATCCATCTATTGTAAGTTTTCATGTTGTTATCGGCTAGACACATTGGATCTCCAAGTCAGCTTGAGCTTGTAGGCTGTGGGAGAAGTCTGCCAAAAAGTCTGCCAATGCCTAAGACTTGATTGAGGTTCGGGGCTAATAAGTTATATCATGTTCCCCCAACTCGACTTCCCACTTGATCAGTCTCCCGGAGAGTTCAGGCTTATGAAGGATATTCCTAATGGGATAAGTGGTGTAAATTGTTCTTGGATGCCCCTGAAAGTATGGTCGTAACTTTCGAGCCGACGTTATAAGGGCCAACACTAGGATCTTCATCTGAGTGTAGCATGTCTCCGTATTAAGTATGTCTTTTTTTACATAATAGACTAAGAGTTTTATTCTATTTTCTTCTCGCACTATGACTGCGCTAACTACATGTTTAGATACGCTCAAGTAAATGGTGAATTGCTCACCATCGATTGGCTTGGAGAGAAGTGGTGGAATGGTCAAGTATTTCTTTAGTTTCTCTAAAGCTTCCTCACAGGCTGGCATCCATTCGGAGTCTTTAGTTTTCCGTAGAGTAGGGAAAAACAAAAAACAATTATCAGTAGATTTTGAAATAAATCTATTTAGAACAACCACTCTATCTGCCAGTCGTAAGACATCCTTGGAATATGAGAGTGAAGGAATTTTGAGTATAGACTTGATCTAATCTGACTTGGCCTCTATCTTCTCTTGAGTGACCATGTACCCGAGGAATTTCCCAGAAGACACCCCGAAAGGACACTTAGTAGAGTTCAGCTTCATGTTGTTCTCTTTTATTATGTCGAATGCTTGATCCAAATGCCTTAAATGTTCCTCCGCTTTAAGTGACTTTACTAGCATATCATCAATGTACACCTCCATTGTTTTCCCTATTTGTTGGGAAAACATCTTGTTGACACGGTGCTGGTATATGGCTCTCATATTCTTGAGTCTAAACGGCATCACTTTGTAGCAATATATCCCAATATTGGTGATGAATGATGTCTTTTACTAGTCGTCTGGGTGCATTAGGATTTTATTATAGCTTGAGTACACGTCCATGAAGCTTAACAATTCATGTCTACTGTAGCATTGACCATCGTGTCGATGTGAGGCTTAGAGAATGAGTCTTTTCGGCAGGCTCTGTTCAAGTCAGTGAAGTCGATACAGACTCCCCACTTGCCATTCATTTTTCGAACTAACACAACATTAGCGAGTCACTAGGGATACTAAACTGATTGCTCTGGTCTCCAGAACTTTTGAACCTCCTCAATGATGACTTGGTTCCTTTCTAGAGTGAACTTTCTCCTTTTTTACCTCTCATTACAATAGTCTGGATCCACATAAAGCTTGTCGGTTATCAATTCAGGGTCGATCCCGGTCATGTCTTACTATGACCAAGTAAAATATTCGTGTCGATCTTTAAGGAAGCTAATCAATTCTGACCGTAGCTTAGGCTTAAGTTGGGCTCCAATATGAAATTTATGATCTGCCAGCTGAGGGTGGATCTGGACCTCATCGAGTTCTTCTACTTTGGGCTGATCAGGCTCATCTTGACAAGGCCTTTGCTCTAATTGCTATGTGGAGGCTATTTTGGCCTTTGAAGGTAGTCTGGTTGCAACTCGTTGAGGATTGTTGATCTATATTTATCTTATTTACTCATTTTTATGGGGACCCTGATCACCTGATGTGAGGGTGATGACACAGCCCGTATGTCATGGATCCAAGGTCGGCCCATGCTCATGTTGTAAGCTGAGGGGCAATCCAAGACAATGAATGTAGTCATCTTATTCACTCTTCATGCATATAGCATAACCTCTCCTAGAGTGAATTTCTGTTCTCCACTGAACCCAATTAACACAATCAACCACCGATTGATGATGATTAACTTTATGCCGGCTGAATGAAGGCTGGAGCTGAACAGTGTAGGTTGAATGTGTGTGCTCATAATCCATATTGATAGAACGATGTTCTTTGGTACATGGGTTCCTTCGGTCTGCTGACTAATGGGTCCCCATTTCGTAGTCCTTCGGTCATTTAGAGGGGTTTCGAGCCCTTTCTTCATTGCGGTTGCTGGGGCCATCACGTTTCTTGTTCCTTTTGTCCACCTCCCACCGGATTTCAATTTGTGCTCGGGTCATTTCCTGGTCCATGGTGTAGCGCTTGAACTTTGTAAACTTTTTGTATAGCCCACATTCCGTGAGTAGACCATTGTAGAAGGCTTCGACTGTTGTTAGCTTATAGAGGTTCGGTATAGAAATCATCTCTCTATTGAAGCGTGTGATGTAGCTTTACAGGGATTCTCCCTTTTGCTGTTGAATGAGATCAGGTCGTTCGTGGTCTTCTCGAACTTCCAAGAGCTTGTAAAGTGCTCCACGAACTTATTTTTCAGCTCCTAGAGGATCCAATAGACCAATATGGGAGATTGATGAACCGGGTTAGAATTGGGTCTGCTAGCATCTCATCTAATCCTCTACATATGTCGACCTCTCATTGATTTGGCATAAGTGCCATATACATCACCTTATACTTGTAATGGACCATTTGAACCTCTAAGTCAGAAGACCCATCATATAGCCTCATGTCTGAGGGCTGAACTTCCGAGAGAGCTCTATCAAAGTGATAGACTAGTGGAATTGTGTATCTGAGAATATTCCAGTTCGGCTCTTCTTGATCGATAGCCTTTGAACTCCTCTATCTCTTTACACATGCAAGAGATGACTTGTTATGCGGGGTCTTCTGGATACAAATTATTGGGTGGTAGATGCCATTGTGAGTGGTTGATAAGCGGAAAATATATCAATATTTACCGCCCCTTTTACTTAATATTTTGTATAGTTTCTCGAGTTTTGCGAATATTTTGATGTATTTTGTGTTATTTTGTAGATAAATAAGATTCCAGGACTCCATGGAATCAAATCAGGGCTAAAACGGTGAAAAATGGACAAAAAGGTAAAAATGGAATTTCACTCGTCGCGACGCACACATGGCACATCGCGACGCGCCACAGTTACTATGTTGCCGACACTCGTCATCACCACATCATCACGTGTTTCAACATGACGTCAGCATAATAATTCAGTCTGTCGACACGCGTCATTCCTTGTGTCAGCATGACGTCAGCGTCGCGACACCAAGCCTTCACGTGTCGCAATGTCGAGCCAATAATTCAACTACCGACAGTCACGTGCCATGTGTCAACATCTCATCAAAGCCGCATTCCATGTGTCAAAAATCCACACGCGTCGCAACGTGCCAGCTTCACGCGTCGCGACAAGTAGAGCCAAAATTTACCTATAAATTGAGGCCGAATTCATTTGAAATTCTTAAGAATACTAAGAAGATAGTATCTTATTTGTTTATTTATTTACAGCTTTCTTGTATTTAATTTTTATTTTAAGCAATAAATCTTGTTGGGTTCCTAGAACATGCCAAGGATCTTCTAACATGAAATGGTGTGTGAATAATCAAAATAAGAATGCGGAATTAAACTTACATTGATTGGCTTGATGGATGTAGTTCATAACTTTTGATGTTTGAGAAGAGCTCCAAGCCTTTCTTTGTGTTCCAAACTCAAGGGATTAGTTTCCCTAACACCTTGAATGACTCATTGAATGTGCTAGCAAGAAGAAATTTTGAAGCAAAATTTCTAAGCAAGAGTGAGAGGTTCACGGTAATTTTTGGCTTGTAAGAGGGAGAGAGTTGATTTTTGTGTTGTGTAATTGATTTCCAAAATTCAATTACCATTTACCAAAAATCAAGTTGGTAAAATATCATTCCAAAAATGACAAAGAGTGTTGGACTTTGGTTGAGTGAAAAACAAGCAATCTTAGATTTACACTTAACATTTAAGTCGAACAATCCAACACGCGACTTTAAGTCGAACAATCCAACACGCAACTTTGCTCGGGCTCGGTTCGTTTAATTCCGAATTAATGAATTTACCATTGCGACATAATTAAATATAATTTAATTAAATAATTATGCGTAGCAAAATTATTATTAAAGTCGCTTACGAATTAATTCTAAATTAATTCGTTTCCCGAATTAAAATCTAATTTTAATTCTGCATTGAAATCTAATTTCAATTAATATATCGAATATATTATTTAATTAATTAATTCCAAATTAATCGTTCTCTCTCTTCTAATCGAATTTTATCCAGATAAATTCTTGCCGTAATTAATCCTAGATTAATTTTCTCTCTCTCATAATTAATCCTAGATTAATTTTGTACGAGTCAAACGTCATCTGTGAATCTTTGGGAAGCGACCCATGAGATCCCTGGATATATTGGCAGTAAATCCGGTCGTCGGACTATCCGAACACGTGCGTACCCGGTACCACGTTCTTACCATTTTAGAAGACATGGTGGCTTCTAGCAAAGCACCGTTCCTACCAATTCTCCAGAAATATTCTTTTAAGGAATACATAATCTATATCAGGCATAGTATACTAAGTATTGCGTATTTCGATCCAGCATCAGATGTCACATGCTAGGACTGGGTTGGAATTGTGTCTACCCCGTACGAAGCATATATCGGATCACTAGCAACTAGTCTCTTTAATCGGATAATCATGACCTTGTCATATTATCCCGATAGTTGCAACATATTAGAGTACCAGTTATGTATATCTACGTGATCATCATCTCCATATGACTGAAGTGACACTTCCTTCTTGACATCACACTCAATACACTACGATTCTCAATAAACCCAGAAGAGGCGTACACAGAACCTGTTAAAGCCCCGGACGACCAAAACCAAAGCGTATTGATTATCGCAAGTATTAGCGGTGCAAGTCTCAGGTTAAGACCAAATACACCTACCCTGATTCAGATTCCCATAGACACATAGTCATACTACCAATCAGATTTCGAGGGGTCTATCCAGAGCGAAGCTGTTTCCGTACCATCGACAAACAAAACCTTATATTACACTTGTATGAGTATCCAACACCCAAATATATGAGAACTATGTCGTTACGCTTCCATAACGCGCACAAGTGTAATACTAGCCTATTCCGCATTGTCGATGTCCAGTCTCGATAATATTGTGATTAGGGATATTTAATGATTAAACCTTTTGTGGATTGATATATGTCTCATAACTTATTAATCTGGAACTAATCATAAGGACTTTTATCATTTATATATATTCAAGTAATCTAATTATAAAATGATAAAATAGCAATTTCATTTGTCACATAGTTAATTTGTACAAAAAACCATAATGTCTTTTATAAATAGTGATGTTATGGGTCACAATTGTCCAACAAATCTTTCTTTGTTTCACTTTAAAGTATGAGTAGGTAACTTCTCTGCTGGGGTGAAAGGTAAAACTTTTATTATTATAATTTAGATTAATATTCGTTAGTTATAATATATAAACTATCTTAAAACTGACTTAATGGAATACCGCCCCTTTATGGTCGGTGGACTTAATTAAATTGATTTAATCTGACTTAATGGGATACCGCCTTTATGTTGGACAGTTATGACCCATAGCGTCACTATTTGTACAGATCATGGTGTTGTTGTATAAATTAACTATGTGACAAATGAAATTACTCTTTTATCATTTTTGATTAGATCACCAAAGATGTATAAATGATAGAAGGTCCTTATGATTAGTTCCTGGATTTAGATGATATGAGACAGTATCAATCCACGAAGGTTTAATCATTAAATATCCTTAGTCAGAGTATTATCGAGATTGGACATCGATAATGCGTAAAAGACTAGTATTACACTTGTGCGCGTTGTGAGGGCATAACGGCATAGTTCTCATATATTTGGGTATATGATACTCATGCAAGTGTAGTATGAGGTTGTGTTTTACCGATGGTATGGAAAACAGCTTCGCTCTGGATAGACCCCTCGAAATTCCATTGGTAGTATGACTATGTGTCTATGGAAGTCCGAATCAGGGTAGGTGTATTTGGTCTTAACTTGAGACTTGCACCGCTAATACTTGCGACAATTAATATACTTTGGTTTTGGTCGTCCAGGGCTTTAACAGGTTTTGTGTACGCCTCTGCTGGGTATATTGAGAATCGTAGTGTATTGGGTGTGATGTCAAGACGGAAGTATCACTCCAGTCATAGTGAAGATGATGATCACGTAGGATACAATACTGGTACTCTTATGTACTGCAGTCATCTGGATAATATGACTAGGTCATGATTATCCGATATAGAGACTAGTTACCAGAGATCTGATATGTGCTTCGTACGGGGCAGACACATTTCCAGCCCCAGGCCTTGCACGTGACATCCGATACTGGATCGAAATACGCAATACTACTTATACTACGCCTGATATAGATCACCATATTCCTGTAAGGATATTTCTAGAGAATTGGGTAGGCATGGCGCTTTGCTAGAAGCCAACCTTGTCTTGTAAATCGGTAAAAGCGTAGTACTAGGTACTTACGTGTTCGGATAGTCCGACGGCCGAATTTACTGCCAACATATCCGGGGATCTCATGGGTCGCTTCCCGAAGATTCACCGATGACGTATGACTTGCACTTTATTAATCTGGGATTAATTAGATGAGAGAGAAAATTAATCTGGGATTAATTAGATGAGAGAGAAAATTAATCTGGGATTAATTGCGGAGATATTTTATCTGGGATAAAATATTATTTAAAGAGAGAAAACGATTAATTTGGAATTAATCGATAAAATAATATATTCGATATATTATACGAAATTGGATTTCGACGCGGAATTGAAATTAGATTTTATATCGGGCGAACGAGTTAATTTAGAATTAATTCGTTAGCGACGTGAATAGTGCTTTTGCTAGGCATAATTATATAATTTTGTCGCAACGGAAAATTCGTTAATTTGGAATTAGCGAACCCGAGCCCGAGAGTGTTTGCGGGCGCACTCGCATTGCGAACTTAAGTGCGGCCCACAAGTCACATCAAGCGTCAAATCATTAGTCACATCAAGCGTCAAATCACTTGTGACTTTGAGTGATGTGACAATTTGTCACTTGATTGATTGATGGAGGTGGTGGCATTAAAGCCTTGACTTTTTTGAAAAGCAAAAATTGGTAAATGAATTGGAAATTCATTAAGTGTATTAGATACACAATTTTCACAAACCAACAAAATTTCTCTCTTCTCTTTCTTCCTCCCTCTCTCACGCCCAAAAGGGGATGGTTTTTCTTCTGTTTTTTTAGCAAAATACCGAGAACAATGAGAAGTTCCATGGTGATTTTGTGGCAAAATTACCAATGTGCTAGCACACAATAGAGTCTTGCGAAGGTGATAGGGAACCGCACCCGCGAGCATGGAATCACATCACGAAAGCTTGGAGCTTGGAGATGATCCATGGCCGAAAATGGTGGAGACCAAAACAGTGGACTGCTGAGACTTCCAAGGAGGGCAGAAAAGATTTTTGTTCTTCGACGCATCGCTCAACCGCTCAATGTAAGTATTCTGAAACTTCCTTCGTGTATTCGCACTTATGTTTCATTGCTTTAATCGATCCTCGGGACAGTAGATTTTCCCAACAATGGTATCAGAGCGAGTAAAAGCATGAAACTTGACTTAGGGTTAAAATTTGGGTAAATTGATTTTGAGCATGATTTGATTAAATTACTTGATTGAGTATGCTTAAATGATGTTTAATATTGAAGTTGGATTGGATCAATTTCAAGAAATATTGATTGGATCAATTTTTTCCCAATATCTTGGCTTGGCCGAATGGTATGATTCCCTAAATGTCTTGGTATTTTTTGTTTTTGATAATTGGATGAGTTGGAAAACAATGGGTAATGTTGATTTAAAATTCAATTGGATGGATTTAAAATTGGACATATAAACCCCACATTGCCGAGACATGAAGCATGTAAATGGGTTTGGTTTTTGATTAAAATGTGTTGGACATGTTTTGATGTTAATGAGCATAATTAATTGTACAAATTTGTGTTTTGGAAAGTTGATTTGGGTAATTAATTATGTAATACACTTTGGTTAATTAAATTGTGAAATTGGAATTTTTGTGATTTAATTAATTGGCCTTATTTGGAAATTGGGCTTTAGAAGTTGTAATTGGGCTAATTGGGCTTAGTTGTACCAAGATGGGTTTAGGCTAAATTGGTTGGATTCCAATTGGGCCCAAAACCATATCTATAAAGTCCAATTATGACTTGATGGACCTTTAATATTAATTGGGCCTAATAGGCCTAAATTGGTTTCTAGGCATATAAGGGTGATTCCTTAAATGGGCTTCGGTAATTGGGTTTGACCCAAGTTGACCAAAAGTCCATGCCTTAAGAAATTAATTGAAAGCTCATTGGACTTTAAATTAAATTAACATTGGATGTTAATCGGGCTTTGAGACCCGTAACGATTAAATTTGGAATTTAAATCGTAAAGATTTATTAATAAAGTGTAATATTTAATTTGGAATTAAATAGTGAATTAGTATTAAATACATATTAAATTGGATTTAATGTTGTAGTTTAATTTAATTCAAGAATTCGTACTTTGAGTACTTATTTGCAAAACGAGTTTGACTCGAGCAAAATCAAATCGTTGTTTGAACATTGGATGGTCACCAATTATCAGATTAATTAATTGGATTAGATTGATTGATAACATGCTTGTGTGAATACATAGTTGCGATGCATGAATAATGTATATCAGATGGATATTAGATGGGTGGGGCAATTTTGGAAATTGTTGTAATAAATTTAGAATTTATTAATTGGACCTGTGTGTCCAGCCTATTACCTCCTTACTCTATGTATTTCTCTTCTCACTATTCCCCTCAATGTAAATGAGGTTTCTTTAGAAGTGTTATGTAACGGGTAAAAGTAATACATGTGCTAGCGGGAGAGAGGAAATGGAGAGATTTGTTCTAGGAACAATGTGTTGAGTATCCATCCGCATATCATTATTATTTTATTTATATGCGCCTTATTATGTGTTTAGAATGCATGTTTAAGGGTGTATGATGATGAGACCTTAACAAAGATAATAAATTGGTTGCCAATTGCACGCGAAAAACCCTCATAAAATATTAAGCGTTTTTCCTTCCATTGAGTGATTCTTACTCAAGATCCAAGACTGGCATTGGTTTGTTGGCCAAAGTCAAGACCTTTGTCCGTCGAGGATGTGTTTGAATCATGAAGGCTTTGTTCCATATTGGTGTCTTGTCCAAGTTGTGATTTGTTGGCCAAAGTTAAGATCACTTCTTGTCCATCGACATTGATTACGAAGCTTTCCATGGTCAATCGGTTCCGCTTAACTGAGATCACTAAGTTTGTTGTGCCAAAGCCAAGGCTTAGTTGATTCAGAGGAAAAAGGTTAGGCAATATATTGGATATATTGGCATATATAGGATATATGTTTCGGACTTGGATGTCACCCTACTAGATCTAGGAATTGGATGGGATCCAATTGATCTTAGAGATCTACCTAGTTAATTATCATACAATTTGTTGGCCAAAGTCAATATTGTGTGCTATTTAACGGGATCCTAGCCCACTAGGAAACAAGGTTTCCCGAGTACTCCACAGAGGGTTAGAGGCTCGCCAAAAAATAGTGGGAGTCAAGTATTAAATTTGCAATATTCGTTTAATAACTTGCCATACGCGCTCATTACAAATAATTCGTCAATAAATTAATATATTAGTTGGACTAATAATTAATCGTTGTTTTAATTAAACAGTTGGATTGTATTCAAACTATTTCAATTAATAATTGATTTTATAATTGGATATAGTAATCAATATAATTGAATTTAACCTATTAAATTTTTAGTTGATTATATAGTTGGACTATAGTAATCATTATAATAAATTGTACCTTAAATCGTTGATTAAATAGTTGGACTATTAGAATCTATAATTGAAAGATTAGTGTTTAAAACATTATTCCCAACTTGAAAATTAAAATCGTTGATTAAATAGTTGGACTATTAGAATCAAGATAAAAAAATATTGTTTTTAAACGACTTTAATTTTCAAGTTGGGAATAATGTTTCAGGATGGTCCTGGAAACTAATAAGTTACTTTATTTGATAAAATAACATATTAGGCTTAAGCCCGGAGTTGAGCAAATAAGTAGAACATGATATTTGGAATATTCATGTGATGATAACTTTAGTGCTTAATCCATTATGCTTGCCAAATAGACTCCTTAATTTCTTAATCAGAATTAAGGATTAGATCCTTAAAGTATGATAATGAAATTGAAGGATCTTCATAGATCTTAGAAGTAAAAATTGCAAAAGTACAACTCTTGGAGAGTTAATGGCTATTCTCAAGGAGACAAAGCCAAAGTTTGCAATAAGGCAAAAGCGCAAGGCGCATCTTACTTCGACATTCTAGAAAGCCAAGGCTTGGCCAAAGGCTTCTGGGTGTGGAATTGGGTTAAAGGCAAAATCATTATAATCTTCTGGGAAGATAAAGGACATATCCCAGAATGTCTGCCTAAACTGTGGCAAATGGGGACACGGAAGCGTGACTGCCGTTTGGACAAGGCAGACATAAAGGAATTGAAGACAGGCAAGGCTCTGACTTCAAATATGTTTGTCATAAATATGTTCGCTACTAGTATTAAAATTGGATTTTAGATACTAAATGTGGTACATAAATATGTACTGGTGTGCAGAATCTGCTATGAGCAGGATACTGACTTCAGTTGAGATTGATCTGCGAATTGAAAACGGGACAACTGTCGCTGTTTTAACCGTAGACACCTAAGTTTAGGAACTACCCATTGGGTGTGTACTTAAATTAGGAAACTGTTAAATGTAACTAGTTTGACTAGGAAATTATCTCCATATCAGGGTTTAACCCGTTACGGGTGTACCTTTATATTCTAGATAACTAAAGTGTTTTATTTTATAAAGATGATATTGAGATAAACACATTAGATGTGAATAACAGTATTTATATTTTGAATATAAATAAATCTCAAATATAACATGACAAACAAATAGCTCGAACTGAATTAATCAGTTGAAACTTTATTATGGCATTGTTGTCTGGGACACAATTAACCAGGCTCGTATATCCACACTTTCGAAGAGTGGGTACTAGGACAAATTTGATTCTATTCAAATAATGTCTACGAATCTAGTTTAATTGGGCAAAGTGCCTAAAACACTATTTACTTGGTAAAAGTGCAAGTGCCACTGATCTGTTAGCCCTTGGTCATAGTGACGTAGGTGGGCCCATATCTAGCTAGGCTAGATGTGGATATGAATATTTCGTGACCTTTACGGATGTAGCATCGCGTTATGGTTATATGTTTCCTTTGAAACACAAATCGGAAACTTTTAGAGTTTCGACACGAAATAGACAAACAGAATCGGCTAAAGTATTAAACCATCACGGTTAGACCATGATGAAAATACTTAAGCAATAAGTTTCTCATATACTTGAAAGAGTATAGTGTTCTTTCAATGAGGACTCCTCCCGGAACACGTCAGTTTGACGATGTGTCCGAACGGAGAAACAAGTTTTTTTTTTGGACATGATAAGGTTAATCATGAGTCGCTCTGAGCTACCATTTCCTTCAACGGATACGCATAAACAGTGCAAAAACTTATTTTGAATAAGGTTCCATAAAATCTGTTTGACAGACTTCATATTAGATATGAACAGAAATAAACCGGGTTTTCTAGTTCCTGAAGATTTGGGAATGCTAGGCATATGTTTGGATGATACCAAACTAAAACCCAAATCGGATAAGTGCCTAATTGTAGGTTATCCTAGGGAAACCAAAGTATAGTACTTATACATCTCACAAGAGAACAATTTAATTTTTGCTCACCATGCGGTTTTCCTAAGAGGAATACCTATATGCAGTGGTAAGTGGGAGGAAAGTAAAACTCGATGAAAATCGGAGTAATACTATTCCAGGCATCGATTCCTAATGGAACACAAATAGTTCATCAAGGATGAAACTATACCAGTAATCTTCGAATACACAAGAACCACGTAAGTCGGAGAGAGTCAGAAAACAACCTGGGGTATGGGTTTCTGATCTCACCTCATAAAGATGTCTATCTTATTAAGGAACACCAACTGACTACGTATGAGGAAGTGATACAAGGTATCGACTCCCTATTATGGCAAAATGTCATAATGTCTGAAATGGATTCCATGTATATCAACTAAGTTTGGATACTAGTTGATGTACCGCAAGGCATTGTGTCTATTGGTACTATATAAGTCTTCAAGGAAGACATACGTGGAAGGCAACATACCAACGTATAAAGCTAGGCTTGTAGTGAAAAGATATTGTTATCAACATTGTGTCGATTACGATGAAACCTTTTAACCTGTTGCCATGGTTAAATCCATTTGGATAATGCTTGCTAATGCTGCATGTTTCATTTATGAAATATGGCAGCTGGAACGTCAAAATCGCTTTCCTTAAACGGAAACCTTTTGGAGGATGTTTATAACATCCTGACGGTTTTGTCATACCAAAACTAGCAAACAAGGTTTGCAAGTTATTCGATCCATGGATGGATTGAAGCAAGCATAGCGTTCTTGGAATTAGCGTTTTGATGTAATCATAATGGTATATGATTTAATTCAAAACGAAAATGATTCTTGTGTATATAAGGAGGTTAGTGGGAGCGCACTGACAGTGAATGTCCTAAGTAATGATGACATGTCATTTCTTGGAAATGATATTCCCATAAATACAATCGGTGAAAGCTTGGCTTTCAAGAAAATTCTCCGTAGAATTCTTAGGAGAAAACAACCTTTATTCTAGGAATAAAGATCTACTGGGATAGATTTAAAGTTGTTAGCAATCTCCAAGAACTCGTACATTGAAATAAATGTACGCGACCTAGTGTCTCATACGCTTTGAGCATATGGATTCACAATCAGGCCAATCCAAGTGATAGTCACTGGATTGAAGTTAAGAACATGTTTTAGTATCTTAGAGATCTAAGGATGCTGTCTTATACTATGGAGAATGAGACTTGAAGTGACTGGGTTCACCGTTGCAAGTTTCCTAACCGACAAAAACGACTATAAGTCGTAACAACGGTACTATATAGTTTGAATAACGGAACAGTGAGCTGGAAATTTTCCAAGCAAGATAATGTTACCGAATAAACAACAAACATGGGTTATTGCTGCAGCTGAGGTAGCAATAGAAGCCATTTGGGTCGATAATAAATCTAATTAGATTAGATATAGTTCTGTTAGTAGCTGAGCTAGGCTTCAGCGCAGGCTAAAGAATTAATAGTCTCATCAACGATCCAGATACATACTTCGACTATTCATCTGATTTGTTCGGATCATACATCGTGGCGATGTGATGATCGAATAAATCGCATCAGATAATAATCATGAAAATCCACTGACGAAAGTCTATTCTCAGTAATTTGAGCGAACCGTACATAGTTCGGGTGTAGGACACTCGAGTGACTGGCTATAGGCCAAGTGGGAGATTGTTGGACAGTTATGACCCATAGCGTCACTATTTGTACAGATCATGGTGTTGTTGTACAAATTAACTATGTGACAAAGGAAATTACTCTTTTATCATTTGTGATTAGATCACCAAAGATGTATAAATGATAGAAGGTCATTATGATTAGTTCCTGGATTGAGATGATATGAGACAGTATCAATCCACGAAGGTTTAATCATTAAATATCCCTAGTCAGAGTATTATCGAGATTGGACATCGATAATGCGTAAAAGACTAGTATTACACTTGTTCGCGTTGTGAGGGCATAACGACATAGTTCTCATATATTTGGGTATATGATACTTATGCAAGTGTAGTTGGAGGTTGTGTTTTACCGATGGTACGGAAAACAACTTCGCTCTGGATAGACCCCTCGGAATTCCATTGGTAGTATGACTATGTGTCTATGGAAGTCCGAATCAGGCTAGGTGTATTTGGTCTTTACCTAAGACTTGCAAAGCTAATACTTGCGACAATCAATATACTTTGGTTTTGGTCGTCCAGGGCTTTAACAGGTTATGTGTACGCCTCTGCTGGGTATATTGAGAATCGTAGTGTATTGGGTGTGATGTCAAGACGAAAGTATCACTCCAGTCATAGTGGAGATGATGATCACGTAGGACACGGTACTAGTGCTCTTATGTACTGCAGTCATCAGGATAATATGACTAGGTCATGATTATCCGATATAGAGACTAGTTACCAGAGATTCGATATGTGGTTCGTACGGGGCAGACACATTTCCAGCCCCAGACCTTGCACGTGACATCCGATACTGGATCGAAATACGCAATACTACGTCATCTAACTCTTTTATTTCATTTCTGTCTGGTTTAGGAAAAAACACTTATGCTTAGAAAAGAAGAGCTAAAAGATTAGTGTTTTATATAATTGTACACGCATGACATGTAATACTCGTTGTCGTTCTTTAGGAATGGTGTCTGATAACCGCGAAGATAAAATTAAATTCATTAAGGATGGCATGAGTAAGGAGTTTTTAGATGACATATCATTGATTCTTGAGACGCATCCCAGTGGATATGTGTATCACGCAATTCGCATGTTACATATATAGTTTCGAAAAGAAAGACAACAATTAAGTCTCGAGAATCTGACTTTAAAAGACCATATTTGCCAATTTATAAGAAAATTGGATGGGAAGCTTGTCCCTGATGCATAGATGTCATTCAAGTCGTTACTACTTGTACATATTATTATCTCTTGTCTTTAACTTATAATTGTGATTTGTTTTGTTATTTTCTTTTATTTTCGCCGACAGGATCCAGACTTTTTGACTTTCACGATTTATTTTACTTTTTAGCTAATAATTACATTTTGCAGGTACTAGTGCTATTATTACTCACCCTTTTTCAGGATCTATAAATGCCGCTCTTCATTGCACTCTTGTAGACATCCAGATTTGAGAAAGAAATATTAAAAAAATGGAAACAACTTCAAGAAGACGAGTTGTTAACATCTGTGCATTTTACGGTACTAGTGCTGGTTCTAAACCAGAATTCGCTGAGGCATCACATGAATTGGGTAGAGTCATTGTTGAGAGGAATATGCACTTAGTATATGGCAGTGGCAATCTTGGACTAATGGGGTATGTTTCAAGGGCCGTACAGGAAGGAGGAAGTCAAGTTTTGGGAATCATCCCAAAACCTTTGGCGGAGGCGAATCTTATCAAACAATCAAACAGAGATGAATGCATCGTGCCAGGTATGTCTGAACGACTTGTTGAAAGGATTAACCTTGCTGATGCTTTTATTGCTTTGCCAGGTGGCTTGGGCACGATGGAGTAAATTTTTACAGTGCTATCTTAGGCGAACTTGAACATACACCAGAAACCAATTGGACTGTTTAACGTTGATTGATTTTTTGACTTTCTTTGTGTGTTTCTTGATGATGCCTGGAGAAATGGGTTCCTTTCAAAACCTATAAAAGATGTCCTCTTCACTGCCAGAATAGCCCATGATTTAATTGACCAACTTTTAGCTTTTGAACCACAAATTGACCCTATCCTTTCCAAGATAAAATGGTCTGATAATGATTGTGGTTAGAACGTCGGATAAATCTGGATCTTAACATTTAGTTGTCTTTTTAGATATAGAATTTCACGCTAACCAGGTATTGTCTTATAAACTCTTCTTCTTCTTTTTAGACATTGGGGACAATATCTCAATTAGGTTTGAGGGAGGGGAATAGTTGACTAGTATCTTTTTTTTATTTTCGTTGTGTTGTTTTTGTTTCATATTTAGTCAAAAATTCAAAAAATATAAAAAATTTTAAAAAAAAATTTTGTTATTATGTTTTTAACTTGACTAACCAGGTGGAATTATGTTTGAGATAGCTGTGTAAGGAATTTTCACTCCTGAGACGTATCTCAACCTATTTCGTAACAAGTTAATTTTTGTTTATTTCCTTTTGAATTATTTAAATTCGTGAATTCTCCATAATACTGACTAAATTGGATCTTCATATGCTCATTTGACAGGTATTATCAACATGCATGGTAACATACGGACATGAGTTGTAAGTGAAAATTTTATAATATTCTTTGCTCTAGTTTATTGGAGGAAGCATCTGAAAGTGATGGAATAAAAAAAATTATGTATATAAATAATTAACCATGCTTTTACTTAGTTTCCGGGCGTCTTGCCTCAGTAAGCAGAGATTGTTCGCGTCAAACAGTAAAAGCTTGAGTTAATAGTAATAAAGTTTCTACTTAGTAACCGAACGTCTTGCCTCAGTAAGCACAGATTGTTCACGTCAAACGGTAGAACCTTTAAACATCTGAGATCCGAGTAATTAAGTCTGTAGGGGTGTCTTAACACCTAGTGCCCTAAAGCCAACTGGTTTGGGAGTCACTGGCCCAAAGCTCACTACATGGATTGAAGATGTTATATAAGAAAAAAAATTCATTGCTAAAAAGGTGTGAATTCTGATATAATTTTAGGATAAAAATATTACTCTCTTTTCAACTGCACTCATGAATATTGTGGGCACAATGATTTGATTAAAACCATGTTGGTTGTGTATATGGAGAATGGTAAAAATAATCGGAGAATTTAATTAGTTGGTAATTTAGAAAGAAAGAAAACAACTATTAACTTGGATAAAAATTTCATTTTTTTAGTCACTAACTTGTTTTATGTGTTTGATTTTACATTTGACTAACGTTTGTGGGTATCGTCGATGTAAGCCCTCAAGAGACCACAACTCGTCCACTAGGGACACCTAGGGGTTTAAAGGCTTGTTGCATACACAAAATGCAACCGTGATCCCTACGAAATTGACTTAGTTTAATCTAATTTCAAAGTTGTTTATTGTATTTTATTTTGTTTGTTTTGCTCGAGGACTAGC
Organism: Zanthoxylum bungeanum; assembly: GCA_019454045.1. Lineage (NCBI taxonomy): Eukaryota > Viridiplantae > Streptophyta > Magnoliopsida > Sapindales > Rutaceae > Zanthoxylum > Zanthoxylum bungeanum. The sequence continues at coordinate 19,617 of SKCR01007175.1, forward strand.
AAAATGTTAGGTTTGGGGTGTGATAACCGGAAAATATATCAATATTTACTGCCTCTTTTACTTAATATTTTATATAGTTTCTCGAGTTTTGTGAATATTTTGATGTGTTTTGTGTTATTTTGTAGATAAATAAGATTTCAGGACTTAATGGAATCAAATCAGGGCTAAAACGGTAAAAAACGGACAAAAGGGCAAAAACAGAATTTCACGCGTAGCGACGCACACATTACGCATCGCGACAAACCATATTTACTATACTATCGACACTCGTCATCGCCATGTCAGCATGTACGTAATCATCACGTCATCATGATGTCAGCACAATAATTCAGTTTGCCGACGCGTAATTCCTTACATCAGCATGTCGTCAGCATCGCGACTCCAAGCCTTCACGCATCGCGATGCCGAGCCAATAATTCATCTACCGACAGTCGCATTCCACATGTCAATATCTCATCAAAGCCGCATACCACGTGTTAAGAATCCACGCGCGTCGCGATGCACAAGCTTCACGCGTCGCGATGTGAAGAGCCAAAATTTGCCTATAAATTGAGGCCAAATTCATTTGAAATTTTCATACTTCTTATGGGGATTTCCTTAAGAATACTAAGAAGATAGTATCTTGTTTGTTTATTTACAGCTATCTTGTATTTAATTTTTATTTTAAGCAACAAATCTTTCTTTGTTTCACTTTAAAGTATGAGTAGGTTACTTCCCTCTGCTGGGGTGAAAGATAAATCTTTTATTATTATAATTTAGATTAATCTCCCTTAATTATAATATATAAACTATCTTAAAATCTGACTTAATATGATACCGCCTATATGGTCGGTTTGACTTAATTAAATTGATTTTAACCTGACTTAATTGGATACCGCCTTTATGGTCGGTTGGAATTAATAAAAAATCTGACTTAATCAGGATACCGCTTGTATGGTCGGATGGTAATGTCATGCAAATTTATATATTATAATAAGAGAGATTTCAAAGTTAGAAGTAATAAAAGTGAATCCTCTAACCCCCAGCATTTTATTTTATTATTTTATTTTACTTTTTTAATTTTCAAGTTTATTTTATGTTTTTTTCTTTATTTAAGTTTTTAATAGTCCTAGATATATGTTGTAATTAAATACCTTATCTAGGGTTGTGATGAATTCCAATATCACTGGTTTATAAGTTGGTTATTTTATGCCTTGGGTAATATATTGGTTTATTTATTGAGTCTTAGTCTTAATGCTTCTTCTTATCTGTCCATTAATATGGTTGATTTGGTAAACTTAAAATGAACTTGGAAAATGAATTTTAGGTTTCAGCCTTAGACTCAAAAGCTCACTGATCAGTGGTAAACATACATGTAACGCAAGCGCATGTATCGCTCAAGTAGTATAAAATGTATCGATCCCACAGGGACTTAATATCTAAGCTATATATTTATGAAGTTAAATGTCCACGAGTATCTAATTGATTGATTGTTGGTTGGATGGTGATTTTTATCTGAAATAAGTAAATAAAACAGTACGAAAGTAAATTTAAGGAAAAATCAATATTATAAAATTATCTAGGGTTGTGATTCTTTCCAATATCTTTTAAAGATGAAGTGATTATCTCATATTTGTGCAATATATAGGTTTATTAACCTGGAACACGAAAATATCAGCGCGTCGCGACGCAGAAGTTGTGCGCATCGCAACGCGAAATTCTAATTTTCCCTTTTTTGTATATATTTCGCTGTTTTGGCCCTAATTTGATTCTAGAGAGTCCTGAAATCCTATTTATCTATAAAATAACACAAACACATCAAAATATTCACAAAACGCGAGAAATTATACAAAATATTAAGTAAAAATGGCGGTATATATTGATATATTTCCCGCTTATCACTCACGATATCACCTTAGGGTAAGTTTCACTTAAGGTAGATTTCCTTACAAGATAGGAATATACCTGTCGGGTGGGGGTAGCCATAATTGGAACTTAATCTTAATGAATTCAGAGTTTCTTAATTAACATAGGAATATAGTTAATTGGGTTACTTTGGGTGTTTGCATCTGACCATCGAAAGAGGCTTTTGCATAACTTCGTGTTCCAAGTTAATAAACTGATATATTGCACAAACATGAGATAATCATTTCATCTTTAAAAGATATTGGAAGGAATCACAACCCTAGATAGCTTTATAATATTGATTTTTCCTTTAATTTACTTTCGCATTGTTTTATTTACTTGTTTTAGATAAACATCACCATCCAACCAACAATCAATCAATTAGATACTCGTAGACATTTAAATTCAATAAATTAATAGCTTAGGTATTAATTCCTCGTGGGATCAATACATTTTATACTACTTTAGCGATATGTGCGATTGTGTTACGTGTGTATTTATCACTGATCAGTGGTCTAGTGGGGATAGGTCACGGTTTGCAGCATCATCAAAGTCCCCCAACAAATTGGTTTGAGCATGGGGCCACTGTGCTGATTGTCGAATCTCCGATGCTGAAAAGTTGATGCTATCTGCTCCAACTACCTTTGGAGACTGGTGTTGGTACTCCGTATTGCGAGATTTTCTTCTTTTAATGCCCGTAATCGCTCTTGCATATTGGCCAACAGAGGAGACATGGGGTGTGGGGTATTTTCGTTCCCGGAAGCCATGGATGGTGATGAACGGAAAATATATCAATATTTACCGCCCCTTTTACTTAATATTTTGTTTAGTTTCTCGGGTTTGATGAACGTTTTGATGTGTTTTAGTTTATTTTGCAGATAAAATAATATTGGGACCCAATGACATCATTAAGGATGAAATGTGGGTCAAATAAGGGCAAAAATTGGACTTGACATATTAATTTTGGAGATTGGAAACTTGAAAGGGCGTTTCAACGAAGTGCAGTTTTGGAAACTCCAATTTTGCGTATCTGTCGTATTTTGGGCATAACGTTTTACTCTGATATCGAATTGAGCTGATTCAAGTTCCAGATTAAAGAAGACTCAAATCTCTACAACTTTGAAAGACAAAATAATTTCGAATTCTGAATATTTCATGCCCGAAATTGATGAACCATCCAGAAGTGTGTTGTGTGTAATTATTAAAGTCATTTTCAATCATTTCAAAGAAAAAAATAAATTAATAAATAAATAATAAAAATTATCAAATCACCACCAAAAATGATAAGCAATTAGTGGAGCAATTAATAATGGATTTGGTGGAGCAATTAGTGGAGCAATTAATAATGGATTTGATGGAGGCAAAATTTTGCCTATAAATACCAAGTCATTTCATTTGTAAATTCATACTTTCTTCTAAGGAATTCCTTAAGAATACTAAGAATATTGTATCTTGATTGTTTATTTACAGCTTTCAGTAATTAATTTCCGCTTTCGCACTTTCTTTTCTTTACTTTTCTTTAGTTTTTACTTAACGCAATTTACTTTTACGCACAATACTTTTCTTTCTTTAATTTTCAGTTTTTACTTTTCAGTAATGAGGAGGTAAAAGGTAAAAGGTAAAACTTTTATTACTAATATTTAGATTAATCTCCCTTAATTATAATATATAAACTAGTTAAAACCTGACTTAACGAGGATACCGCCATATTGGTCGGTTGGTAATTATTTAAATTTGTTTTAACTGACTAAACTGGATACCGCCTGATTGGTCGGTTGGTAATTAATTATTAATTTGACTTAATCTGGATACCGCCTATATGGATGGTTGGTAATTATCATGCAAAGTTAATATATTATATAAGGGAGATATCTAAAATAGAAGTAATAAAAGTGGATCCTTTTACCTCAGCATTTTCTTTTATTGTACTTTTACTTTATTTACTTTTCAGCAATTTACTTTTCAGCACATTTACTTTCAGCAATTTACTTTCAGCAATTTACTTTCAGCAATTTACTTTTCAGTAATTTACTTTCAGCATTTAATTTTTAGTATTTAATTTAGCATTTACTTTCCGTCATTTACTTTTCAACAATTTACTTTCAGCATTTTACTTTATGTCTTTTATTTTATTTAAGTTTTTACTAGCCCTAGTTATGTGTCATAACTAAGTTAGTTATCTAGGGTTGTGATGAATTTTAATATCACCGGTTTATAAGGGGTTATTTTATAGTTTGGGTAATTAAAGGTTTACTTATTAAGTCTTAAGCTTAATGCTTCTTGTTGTCTGATCACCAATAAGATTGATGTGGTAAATCTAAAATAAACTTGACAAAGGAATTTTAGGTTTCAGCCTTAGACTTAATAGCCCACGATCTTCCTTGAGGATAGATAACCCTTTAATAGATTTCCTTACAGGATAGACATATACCTGTCGGGCGGGGGTAGCCAAAATTAGAACTTAAACTTAATAAATCCATATAATTTAGTTGACATAGACATATGGTTCAATTGGGTTAAACTGGGTATTTGCGTCTGACCATCGACAGAGGCTTTTGCATAATTTAGTGTTCCAGGTTAGTAAACCGATTTATTACACAAACATGAAATAACCACTTCATCTTTTAAAAGATATTAGAAAGATTCACAACCTAGATAGTTTTTAATATTGAATTTTCTTAAACCTACTTTTGTGCAATTTTATTTACTTGTTTTTAAATTTAGAATCATCACCATTTCAAATCAATCAATCAACCTGTTAGATACTAGTAATCATTTGACCTCATAAAATTAATAGATTCGGTATTAAGTCCTCTTGGGATCGATATTTGTATACTACTTGAACGATACGTGCGCCTGCGTTATACGTGTGTGTTTACGCCGGTCATATGGTTTGTGATTTTATTCGTAGACTAACGGAAAGCTTTGTTTACTATGAATCATCGGGGCCCCACGGTGAGCACCAAATTATAGAGGGTAAATTTCACATTCAGTCCATAATCAAGAATTCATAGGATAGAGGCACTCCTGCAAAAAAATACAGAGAGAGCGCAGAGTAACTAATCATCGATGTGGTGGATACCATAGGCACTTTGATGCTCAAATTAGCAGAGGTGATAAGCGAAAAGGGCGAAGAACAAGGCAAATAATTACCTCAATCTTCATCATTTGTTGCCGTGAGAGCAATAAGCTAGTGTTTGGGGAGTGATGTATTTGAGAACTCAAATGTGAGAGCCAAAGCTTGAATGCTTCAATCAATTGAACCTTCTCTCTATTTATAGGCTGTGGAAGTAGGCTCTTAGTTAGGATTCCTTAGAATAATCAAATTCCAATCCTACTAGGAGAAGGTAATTGAGTTGGGATTGAGTATAAAGTCCATAGGTATCCGAGATTAGGTGTAATTACAATTATATTTGGACTTGACTGCCGTATTTGTAGGTAGTTTGTCTTGATCTAAATATTTAGTTTCCTTGTTCATAAGTGCATGAAAATGTACTTTGAACATCACTAATTCAGCTTGATTATTAAGTATTTGATCTTCATTATAGCTTATTTTATGTCTTGTTTTTAGGAAGTAATAGAACATGAAGATTGGAGCAATTGCATTGTTTTGGGACCTTACAGACGCATCGGAAGCACATGGGAAGAGCAGAAATGATGAAAGCATTATTCCAAAAAAACTGCTACATGTTGCGATGCCCACTTCCCAGCGTCGCGACGCGCCCTCAGACTACACACATAGAGAATGGCTGAGAGTTGGGCGCCGCAACGCTACTTTTCGACGCTGCCGCGGCCTGGTAAAGTTCCAGAATCTTAATTAGGTCGTATTTTATGTGCATAAGGACTCCATGACTTCCCTATATATACCTAAGCTCGTCCAAAACCCTAAAAGAGAGAAAAAAAATACACAACAAAGAGTTGAAAACACATATTTGAGGGAGAGGAACGAGGAAGCTTCATGTCGGACAAGTTGTCTCTCCGATCTCTTCAGGCTATATCTCTTTCTTTTATGGAGAACTTATCTCATAGGCAAAGCTAATGATGAACTCTTGTAATTAAGTTCTTATATTCATCTTTTTGATTTCTGAATGTTCTTCAACGTTTAATATAATTGACGATTTTTTATTCTTTATTATCTTATGATTATGAACCCAGAGATTGTGTTTTACCAATTTGCATATAGAAATAGTCATGTTTCTTCTATGTGTGATTGGGGAACCCAGTTGTGACTGGTTATGTTGTTTTATGAGTTAATCTTCGGCTGCAGTATTGCCTGTAGGTATATTGTCGACGTTAGATAGGTCATAACGATAACATAGTGTGTTGTTAACATAGGGAAAATAATTCATCGATTACCTTAGAATTTAATATGTTTTTGATTGAAATATCTTATGATTGTTAGTTTGGGATGTGAAACCTTCAATTGAGTAATAAAAAGAATCAACTACTGAATATAGGGATTTGATACAAAAGGGGTTCCTGACGCTTTGCTGCTTCTCTCTACTGATAACTCTTAAGTGTTTTTCGTAATCTTTAATTTACATTACCAATTCAATCCTTCTTTTTAATTAAGTTATTGCTGACATTTTGTTTAAGTGAATTAGTTCCATGTAACCATCTCTCTGAGGAATCGGTACCCAACTATACTGTGATAACCACAAGTGCTTTTTGGCCGTAATCAAATTTTGGCGTCTTTGCCGGGGAGACGGTTTACAATCTAAAGGAGCAGGTTTGCTTGGTCAACAACAAAGAGGTAACTTCGTTCCATCTTTATTATTATTTTATTATTTTATTTATCATTTATTTATTTATTTTATTTCAATTTGAGTTTTAGTTTGGTTTTGATCTTTAGTTTTATTCTTTTATTTATGCTTCTTGTTTTATTTGTGTTTGAGTGCATGCCTAGACTTAGGGATCAGTTTGGTAGATTTGTTAAAACAAAAGAGGACGACTTAGATTAGAAAGTTTGTTTGACAATATTTTTGCCACACCATCTACATCTAACACACACAGCATGAGTGAGTACGAGAGACCACTCATTAGGTCTCTTGAAGAGTACCTCCATCCCACTCGCACAGTTATACCATCATGCATAAATTTTCCCCATGATGCACCACATATAGACTTTAAATCGGGAATGATACAGTATCTCTCAACCTTTCATAGGTTGGAGAATGAGAATCCTTACGTGCATATTATGGAGTTTGAAGATGTTGTAGCAACCTTCCATGACTGATTTGGGACTACAGACACAATTAGACTTAAGTTCTTCCTTTTTGCCCTTAAGAATATAGCTAAAAGCTGGTTGTATTCGTTGAGACCTCGTTCAATAGGATCATGGGGTGAGATGACACAGGCATTTTTCAATAAATGTTTCACACATTATAAGACTAATGCCTTGAAAAGATATATACTTTCTCCCAGAAAGACAGTGAAACACTTTATCAAACTTGGGAGAGGTTTAAGGAGATGTTAGCTAGTTGTCCTCACCATGGGTATGAGAGTTAGTGTTTAGTAAGTTATTTTTACGACGGTCTAACTCCTAAAAGTGCCAATTCGTTGAGACAATGTGCAATGGTGAGTTTATACGAAAGGATCTTGATGAGGCACTTGAGTACTTAAATGACCTAGCCGAGAAATCTCACACTTGTACTGGACCCAATACCATGGATAGCACAAATAGGACACGTCACACTCCTTCTAGCGGAGCCATACTCCACTTTAGGGAAGAAGATAGTCTTAGAACATAGGCTGAGCTATTAACTAGAGAGATATGAGCCTTAAAAGCCAAAGATAGCAAGATTATGCATGCAGTAGCCCAGTTAGAACCTCAAGGGGTATGTTTTGTGTGTAAGGGAATTGGCCATCTGACCTAAGAGTGTCCTGTATATGGTGAGATGGGGGAAACATATGAGGAACAATGCAATGCTTTAGGGATGTACAAGAAGCCATACACACCTTATTCGAATACTTATAACCCCAGTTGGAGGAATCATCCAAATTTTAGTTGGAAACATGAGTCTCAGCAGCCCACTCAAGCACCACAACCTAAAGGTTACATTGTCCTCCTGTATCACAAACCTGCCATTCCTAGGAATTCCTTAGAAGATACTATACATGCATTTATAGAGGCCCAGAGTAAAACCAATCAAAGGTTTGAGTCATTGATAACTCAGGTAGTTGAAGACAATAAGGAGATTAAAAGTCAAGTCTCTGAGTTGACTAATGTCCTGAGTGTGCAAGAACAAGGAAAGTTTCCATCTCAAGCTCAACCAAATCCACAAGGGTAACACATGGCACAGGCTGATCATGAGGCATCCAATGCAAAAGGTGTTAATTCCATAATCACTATGAGTGGTAAAGAGGTAGGGATGCAGGACACCTCCAACATTATAGGTGCCACTAAAGATAATAGTGTGAATATTCCTCAAGAAGAACAAGTGCCACATATCCCAGATCGAGTACCTTTCCCTCAAGCCCTTAGGCCTACTACAAGAGCTATAGACCCTAATAGAGAGATCCTATAACATTTAAGGCAAGTAAAGATTAACATTCCTCTGTTACATGTGATCATAGAGATTCCCACATATACGAAGGTTTTAAAGGATCTATGTACCATGAAGAGAAAGCATCATGTGAAGAAGACTGCATTCTTGACAGAGCAAGCAAGTGCGGTAATTGAGCAGAGGAATCCACCAAAATACAAAGATCCAGGATGCCCCACTATTACTTGCCACATTGTCACATACGAGTTTGGTCAAGCTTTATTAGATTTAGGTACTAGTGTTAATCTCATGCCATATTCTATTTATATGAAGCTCAGACTTGGAGAGATTAAAACTACATCAGTGGTTTTACAATTAGCTGATCACTCTATCAGATCACTGTGGGGAGTAGTTGAGGATGTTTTACTTCAAATCGATAAATTCTACTATCCTTTTGATTTTCTGATTTTAGATACTCAATCTGTGGTTAAAACTGAGTCCAAAATGTCTCTCATCTTAAGGAGACCTTTTATTGCTACAACTAATTCCCTTATTAATTGCAGGAACTGTCTCATTAAGTTATCATTTGGAAATGTGACACTGGAGGTGAATATCTTTCATGTTGAGAAACAACCACGGGATGATGTTGAGTGTCATTATACATACTTGATAGACACAGTCTCACCGGGAACAGCCTCTACATAACATGAATCTAGCCCTTACGAACTGGAGCTGATCCCAAAGAACCGTAAAAAGAGAAAAAAAAAAGTTAGTGCTCACTTGAAGATGCTCCCTAGAAAGTTAAAAAGAAGGTTGAGCCAATTTTACCATATGTGCAGCCTAATATTGCAACCATCAGTAGACCTTGGGGGATCCATGGATAAATTGCGACATCCAGTCAAAAATTATGTTTCCTATCTTAATCATCAGTGGAAGCCACAATGACCGTTTGGGTGATTGCGTCTGGCTGAAGACGTTAAACTTAGCGCTGACGGGGAGGTAACCCTTGCATCTGCAATTATTTTTTTATTTTATTTTTTCATTTTCTTTACTTTAATTTTATTTTATTGTGTGCTAATTGCATGTTTATTATTTGCATGAGTATTTATGCAGGTGTTAGCGCAACCCACACAGCCCATGCAACCAAAGTCTTACCATTGAGGGCCTGATCAACTCCATGCACGGTAGTGTTGTTCCTCACTCTTGTTTCTTTATGTTTATCTTACATTGAGGACAATGCAAGTTTTAAGTGTGGGGGTGTACGCATGTAGTGATCATACCGGTTATAAAAAAATTATTAATTAGTTTTTTTTAGTCCTTAATACTAAAGCATAACTCTGATGATGAGTATTGTTTGTTTTAGGATGAAGTCTTAGAAACGATAAGTTCCTAAGGTACTTTTATCTGATGACTTGAGTAGTCGATCTAGGTTAGACCCGTAAGCACTTAACTATAGGTTTTTAGTAGTGAAACCCTAAGTTGTTGGCAAAGTGACTAGTTGTAGAAATTATATATCGATGAATGACCGTTTGCTTAGATGTCTATCCTGACTTGCTAGTGTTATGACGTATGGTATGGTTAAAAATAAAAAAAGAAAAAAAATTAAACCACCTATAATCGATAAGCGTGAAGCTACCCATGGGCGAGTGTTAGGACCACCATGAGAGGAAATGCTACCTTAAAGTATAACATCCCAATCCGGGAATGTTACCGGCAGATGACAGATTTCCACTGCCACCTAAGCCTCTGACTAAAATCGAAAATCAACCATATATTCAAACATCTTCTCATCAAAATAGAATAACTGTGTGAAAATAAAAAAAATGTCACATACACAACCCAGATACGATACAACCACATATATATACATAGGTTATACATCATAGAAACCCAAAAGAAACTACATTCTATATGAATGTAGACACAACATGATGAACCAATAAAACTAGTGACTGCAGTGCTGCTCTTATCCCAGATCCATGTCTCCCAAAATACAACATTGGCTTACCAATAGAAAAGTCCTGCAAAAATTTGGAGAGTGGGGGGTGAGTCCTAAAGAACTCAGTGAGTGGAGCTATAAAACCAGAAAACACAGTATTAGAAATACTCATATTCAGTACAATAACTTTCAGAATTCTTAAATCATAAACCAGAGTTTTCCTATTCAAAACTTTTAAGAATCGATTAAGAAAACATCAATATCATCATCAGAAATATCATCGGTCAATCTATACATAATCCTGTGGCCTTGGGGCGTTGTACGCATAGTCCCCCACGCCACTAAACCAGACAACAATAGTGCTATCAGTGCCACCAACCTGTCTCTGCAATATCCGGGTCTATGGGCGTTGTACTCACAGTCCCCCTAGTCCAATACCCAGGATCTAGAGGCATCTATCATCTCTAGTCATGTATCCTGTGTGCACACATCTATATCCAGTATCAATATCGATACCCATCAATGCTATGTCTGTCAATTCCATATCTATATCAAGTTACATCTGAGGTGGGTTTTTCCCCCATGCCTCCAAAATTGCAAAATTATACTTTGAAATCATTTTCATCATGAAAGAATTTATCTGAAATCAAGCCTTATCAAAAGCTTAAATCACATGTCTCATCTCAAAAGAAATCAACATTTCAATTAAATTCAAATGAATTGTAAAATTATATCCAAAATCACAATCAAAACTCTAAAATAAATACCCCACTCATAGTGCTAAGTCAAGTCGGGTGTGGTATGTGGCGTCAGTGACCTCCGAGTGGCTTGTCGTTGATCTAATTCCAAAGAAACCTTTAGTTTATCTTGTAATAAATGAGATACGTATATGCAATCAAAGGTTGATGTTCATGCTTATAGTATGAAAGCCCTTAGAGTGCCCCCAAACATCTTAGGATTAAACCGGAATGGTTTTTAGTCAAATCCTGGAACAGCGCCTAGCGTTGCGACGCATCCATCCAAAATTCAGTAGTCATCCTCTATTCCACGCATCGCGATGTACGGTCTTTGGCCTCATGACGCGAGCCAGTTTCTAGGACCCAAATGTTTAATTACACTTCATACACCATTTCTTCAACACCACACAAAATACAATCATAAAAAATACACCACTTAGCATCAATTTCATTCTTTAATACCACCTCATAACAAAGTCATAACCATAACAAATATACCACATAACATCAATTACACCTTCATACAACTATGTATAAACCCCAACTCAATTTCACATTTAAGGATTTTAAAAATTGGGGGATTCCTTAAATCTCCAATTCCTTGACTCAAAACCATATATTCACCATTAAACTCAAGCCAATAACATTCTTCAAGCATCAAATCATCAAAACCTAGCAATTTAAGATTTGGGTTCTTACCTTTCTCACCTTAAATCAAATTGTTTCTTCACAAGTAGAATTCTCTAAGCTCCCTTATCATACTTTCAAGCTTGCATGTGGCTTTAGAGCCCTAGATCTTGGTATAAATGGTGGAAACTTTTCTAGAATAAGGTTGGAGTTTCTTTACTAGAGAGAAGAAAAATGAAGAAGAAAGAAACGTGGGTGTGTGGGTGGTTCTTTTTTTTTTATTCATGAAAATACATGTGGTGGACATTTGTTAACAAGGCTTAACAAATGTCACCAAGCCTTGTTAACATATGCATAAGGTTTAAGTATCAATAAACACTTACTAACATAATGATATTAGTCCAATTATTAAAACTATTATCGGCCCTTAAAATATCAACTCAAATATTATAAACATTGCGACTAAAATCGGGTTGTTATGCCATCTCCAAATTTATTCCCTACCTCACGGAATAATTAATCCCAATCACTAAATTACTACTCCAATCAAGTTATGAAATTCAAGTCATTACAAATTCTCCCCCCTTAAAATGATTCGTCCTCGAATAAAAATGCTTAAATTATAAGGAACATACCTTCTGCAAATAAATGAGGATATTGCTCTTTCATGATAGCTTCTGGCTCCCAAGTCGTCTCTTGACTTTTGTGGTGTTGCCAAACCACCTTAACTGAGGGAATCCACCTAGACCGTAACTTTCTCGTTTCTTTGTCCACTATAGCTACTGGCTGTTCGAAATAGGATAAATCTCGACAGATATCAACTGTTTGAGGCTCTAAAATTTGAGATTCATCGTATAAGTATTTTCGTAGCATAGACACATGAAACACCGGATGTATTCTATCCATTTTTGGTAGGAGTACTATTTTATCCAAATACAGCCTTGTTGGATAATTATGACCCATAGCATCACTATTTGTACAAATCATGGTGTTGTTATACAAATTAACTATGTGACAAAGGAAATTGCTCTTTTATCATTTGTAATTAGATTACCAAGATGTATAAATGATAGAAGGTCCTTATGATTAGTTTCGGATTGAGATGATATGAGACAGTATCAATCCACGAAGGTTTAATCATTAAATATCCCTAGTCGGAGTATTATCGAGATTGGACATCGATAATGGGTAAAAGACTAGTATTACACTTGTGCGCGTTGTTGGAGCATAACGGCATAGTTCTCTTATATTTGGGTATTGGATACTCATGCAAGTGTAATAGGAGGTTGTGTTTACTGATGGTACGGAAACAGCTTCGCTTTGGATAGACCCATCAGAATTCCATTGGTAGTATGACTATGTGTCTATGGAAGTCCGAATCAGGGTAGGTGTATTTGGTCTTAATCTGAGACTTGCACCGCTAATACTTGCGACAATCAATATACTTTGGTTTTGGTCATCCAGGGCTTTAACAGGTTCTGTGTACGCCTCTTCTGGGTATATTGAGAATCGTAGTGTATTGGGTGTGATGTCAAGACGGAAGTACCACTCCAGTCATAGTGGAGATGATGATCACGTAGGATACGGAACTGGTGCTCTTATGTACTGCAGTCATCGGGATAATATGACTAGGTCATGATTATATGATTATAGAGACTAGTTACCAGAGATCTGATATGTGCTTCGTACGGGGCAGACACAATTCCAGCCCAAGGCCTTGCATGTGACATCCGATGCTGGATCGCTATACGCAATACTACGTATACTACGCCTGATAAAGATTATATATTCCTTTAAGAATATTTCTGGAGAATTGGGTAGGCACGGTGCTTTGCTAGAAGCCAACCATGTCTTGTAAATCGGTAAAAACGTAGTACTAGGTACGTACGTGTTCGGATAGTCTGACGACCGGATTTACTGCCAACATATCTGGGGATCTCATGGGTCACTTCCCGAAGATTCACCGATGACGTATGACTCGCACATAATTAATCTGGGATTAATTAGATGAGAGAGAAAATTAATCTAGGATTAATTACGGAGATATTTTATCTGAGATAAAATATTATTTAAAGAGAGAGAACGATTAATTTGGAATTAATCGATAAATAATATATTCGATATATTATACGAAATTGGATTTCGACACGGAATTAAAATTAGATTTTAATTCAGGCGAACGAGTTAATTTAAATTAATTCGCTAGCGACGTGAATGGTAATTTTGCTAGGCATAATTATTTAATTAAATTTGATTTAATTACGTCGCAACGGAAAATTCGTTAATTCGGAATTAGCGAACCCGAGCCCGGGAGTGTTTGCAGGCCCACTCGCATTTCGAATCAAGTGGGGCCCACAAGTCACATCAAGCGTCAAATCACTAGTCATTCAAGTGATAGATGTCTTGTCACTTTGAGTGATCTGATGACTAGTCACTTTTGAGTGATGTTAGTAGTTGAGGGCATTAATTGCCATTTTGGCTCCAAAAATTTTTTGACTTTTGGAAAGCCAAATACCAAAAACAATTTGGAAATCAATTGGTTGGTAATTATTTTAGAAACAAAAACCAACTCAACACTCTTCTCTCATCTCCCAAAAACTTTCAGCCAAGGACCATTTCTCTCCTTCTTCAATTTTTGAAATTGCCGAGAACAAGAACAAGCAAATAGTGAGGATTTGTTGCAAATTTTCACAAGTGCTAGCACACTTTAGGAGTCATCCAAAGGTGATAGGGAAACCCACCCATGGGCATGGAATGCACACTTAAAGCTTGGAGCTTGAAGAAATCATGGAGCACAAAAAGGAGGTCAAAGCCATGAACACCTTGGAGGAAAAGCTTGAAAAATTTTTGTTGTTCCTCGCATCGCAAAAGCCAATCAATGTAAGTATGATTCCGCCATACTTCTTTGTTGTATTCACATGTTTAAATGCTTAAATTGATCTTGGGACTCTAGTAGAAACCCAACAAGCCTGGCATACTGAGTTTCTGAAAAGTCTTTACAGGCAGAAAATATTCGTATTTCGTCAACCGGTCTACAATCACCCAAATGGAATCATACCCTTTCGAGGTACGGCGAAGCCCAGTTACAAAATCTATAGTAATCTTCTCCCATTTCCATTCAGGGACATCCAAAATTTGAAGTTTCCCTTTTGGTCTTTGATGCTCTATTTTGACCTGCTGACGAGTAAGGCATTTAGCAACAAACTCTGCTACATCCCTTTTCATACCATCCCACCAATAATGATATTTTAGATCGTGATACATCTTAGTACTTCCAGGATGCATAGTATAGGATGAGGCATGATCTTTTTCTAACAATGAGTTTCTCAACTCAATAATTGAAGGAACAACAATTTTGCCTTTTTTTGTCATGAGGTTTTCGCTATCTACATAATACTCATCATCCACACCTTGCTTTAGTTTATCTCTAATATGTTGGATTTGGACTTCTATTTCTTGAGCAATTCTAATCTCATCCACCAGTGTAGATCGGACCTGAATCTGTGCCAGCAATGTTCCTTGATTTGTTACTTGAAATCTTACTCCATCTGAAATATATTTCTACACATGTCTAGTTGGTTGCCACATTTAAGTTGGCAGATGAGCTAAACTCCCCATAGATTTCATGCTTAAGGCATCAGCTACCACATTAGCCTTACCATGATGATATTGAATTAAACAATCATAATCTTTCAATAACTCAATCCATCACCTCTGCCTCAAATTAAGATCTTTTTGACTCAAAATATACTTGAGACTTTTGTTGTCATTAAAAATTTCAAAATGTCGCCATATCTTCAAGGCGAAAATTATTGCTGCCATCTCTAAGTCGTGGGTGGGATAATTTTGTTCATAAGGTTTTAGTTGCCTATAAGCATAGGCAATAACCTTTCCTCTTAGTATCCACACACATCCCATTCCCACTCTAGAAGCATCACAGTACACCATAAACCTTCCTGATCCTGATGGTAAAGCTAGAACATGAGCGGTAGTCAACCGTTGTTTAAGCTCCTAAAAACTTCTTCACAGGCATCTGACCACACATACTTTATATTTTTATGAGTCAATCGAGTTAACGGAGCAGCTATTCTAGAAAAGTTTTCCACGAATCTCCAGTAGTATCATGCTAACCCCAAGAAACTACGAATCTCTGTCACACTAGTGGGTCTGTGCCACTTTTGAATAGCTTCAATTTTTCTGGGAATCTACACCAATTTCTTCTTTTGACACCACATGCCCCAGGAACACCTCTCTGGACAACCAAAACTCACACTTAGAGAACTTAGCAAACAACTTGTGCTCTCTCAATGTCTGTAGCACCTGATGCGAGTGTTCATGCTCACTATGTGAATACACCATGATATCATCAATGAAAACTATCACAAATCAATCCAAAAAGGGCCTGCATATCCTATTCATCAAATCCATAAAAGTTGTAGGGGCATTAGTCAAGCCAAACGACATTACCAAGAACTCGTAATGTCCATATCTAGTCCGGAAAGCTGTCTTCGGTACATCGCTTTCCTCCACCGGAGATCTATTTTTGAGAAACATTGTGCTCCCTGAAGTTGATCAAACAAATCATCAATCATCGGTAGTGGGTATTTATTCTTAATTTTAACCTTATTTAACTGTCGATAATCTATACACAACCGAAATGTCCCATTTATCTTCTTTACAAATAACACTAGGGCACCCCACGGAGACATACTGGGACGAATGAACCCCTTATCCAGCAAATCTTGCAATTGTACCTTCAATTCCTTAAGTTCTGCAGGAGTCATCCTATACGGAGGAATTGATATGGGTTGCGTGCCAGGAATTATATCTATGCAGAATTCAATCTCTCTATCTTGTGGTAACCCCGGTAACTCATCTGGGAATACATCAGGATATTCCTTTACCACTGGAATTTGATCAATACTCTTTTCTTCCGCTCTACTATCTGTCACAAAATTTATGTGTCCCACATTTTTCTTCTGAAGAAGCTTGTATGCTTGCATAACCGATATCAAATTATGAGGCATCACACTCTTATCTCCCTGATAAACACTAACTGGCCGATCAGGGGTATGCAAGGTGACTTTTTTTTTCCGACAATCAACTACTGCATTATACGCAGCTAACCAATCTATTCCCATAATTACATCAAACCCCAATATGCTTAACAACACCAAATCAACATAATACGTATGCCTATCAATCTCAACTGGGCAAGCCTTCACTCTATGCGTAACCTATATAGGCTCTCCTACTGGTGTAGTTATAACGAGGGGTGAATCTAATGCCTCTGTATCTCTACCCAGATAAGTCGAAAAATATGGTGATATAAATGAATGAGTAGCTCCCGAATCAAATAATACTTTGGCATTTACTGAACCAACTGGCAATGTATGTGTAACAACAGCATTAGATGCATGTGCATCCTGTGGTGTGAGGGTATAAACTCTACCCTAAGCCCTGCTAGTGGAGGCATGTCCTCGATCACCCACTGGATGTCCTCTACCACCTACCACATGCCACATGTCCCCTCACTAACGATCTATGTTCTCCTCACATATTCCTATTCTGCTGAAGTTGGGGTGCTGAGGAAGTAGCACGGGAAAATGACAAGTGCTCTGCAGGTACTGAGAAATCCCTTTTAAGAAGACCCATATGTCCAGATCGATAACAATTCATACCTTCAAGTCGACAAGCTCCTGAATGAGGTCGCCCACAGGTCACACATTGTGGGGTACCTCACCCTGGCTGGGCTACGGAAGATGATGAAACTGTATGAGACACAATACTCTGAATAGGTCTACGATCTGAGTCTCCATGCATCAGTCTCATATCACGTCGTGCATGGGGAGTGGCGGATGTTTGTGACTGTCTACCCTAACCACTCTGTTGTGGACTAGTTCTCTCTTCTGATCTCGGTCTCTTTCGGGATTCTCTCTTAGCATGTATCTCCCTGACCCGGGCCTCAAACCTGAAAGCAACATCTAAAGCCTGTGTATATGTAGTAGTCTTCGTAAGATGAATAGATCGAAATAGATAATCTCGAAGTCCATCTACAACCGTTTCACTTTCATTTCTTCAGTACTGATCAAATCTGGGGCATACCGGAAGAGTCGGGTAAACTGTATGTCATACTCTGAAACAGTCATATGTTCTCCTTGGACCAACTACTCAAACTCCCGAGCTCTAGCATCTCTAACACTTCGAGGTAAAAACCTATTAAAAATATTGTACTAAATTCAACCCAAGTTATAGGAGGGGCATCATCCCGTCGGTTACCTCGAAAAGCCATAAACCAAGTATTAGATGTAGGGGTTTTAAGGCGGAAATCTGGTAACGCAGCGGAATCGCGGAAAATCAAAATTTTCCAATTTCAAAATTTTTCTTGGATCAATTAAATAAACTTATTTATTTAATTACCCAATTATCAAATTCTGAAAAATTACACAAGAAATCAAATTTCTTAGTAATTAACGAATTGCCCCACAACTTTACAAATTGATCATTTTAGTCCTAAAATTGTCAAATATAATTTTGGTTGATTCTAAATCATTTCTAAAATTATTTCCAACATGTCCAACATGTCAAAATCAGATTGCAACAAAATCCTCAATTTTTGTCAAATTGCCGAACACACCCAACATTTTCGGTTTTTTGTAATTTAGTCATTTTATGTTCAAAACATGCCAATATCAAATCCAATCAACCCAAAACTTTATATGCATCATATACACTCCATAATACATCACATCTATGAAAAGCCCCAAATTTGGAATGGGTTAAGAACCATAATTTTATAATTTCATCAAATGATAAATATTACCAAATCTTTAAAATCAAACACTGTAATTCATTCTTTACCACACCAAACAAGTCTCACCATCATGAAACAACTCAAGAACAATTCTAGGTCATCAATGAGTGGCTTAACAACTCTAGAAAGACAACTTGATTATCAAATAATCAAAAGAGAGCTTATGAAACCATTTCAAGCTCACTTGGAAACCATACATGCATACATCTTTCATTCAAGTTCACAACTAATTAAAACATAAACTATAAGTGTAGAGACAAGATCAAAGTAACACATATTGAAGTTTAGCATGTTAGAAATATTTTCTATGTTGAAGACTTTAAAGAAAAACTTACAAAAATAAAGATTTTCCAAGCTTTCTTCTTTTGCCTTCAAGTCTTTTTCTCTCAACTCTTTTATGTTTATTTTGGTAACTTATGAACCCTTTTTTTAACCTAATGAAATGAAACAAAATAATATATACCTCATCCAATTAGGCCTTGGCCGAAAATTGGTAAGGAAATACAAATATCTAGATATTTTTTATTTCATTTAAAATTTGTTTTATCCACTTGTAATTTTGATCATTACAACTTAAATGAAAAATTCAACAAGTCAACAAAAGCAACTCAAATCATTTCCTAAAATATCAAAACTTAAGATATTTATATTTTTTATTAATTTAATTATTTAACAATTAAATAATTATTTAAATATAAATATTTTAAATATATGTATAATATTTACTTTAAATATCCAAATACATATAAATTTATGGTATATGTCAAATATCAAAATTTGACATTTAATTAATGTGTATTTAACAAAATCTATCATTAAGTACAAATACACAATAATTAGGAAATGACTATTAGGTCCCTTCACATGTATTTTTCGTTTAACCTTTAAACGACTTATAAATAATCAGTTTTATTCATAAAAGTTTCCCTAGTGCTCTACGAGTATATTTCACTAGTGAGACTCTCTAGATTTAGGCATATCCATCACGAAATCCAATTTCGTGTCCATAATTTACCCACCCCTAAATTATGACGACCACGGATAAACTAGCTTAATCATACATGTCGAGGTCATTGCATACGTATAATCCTTCCGTCACAGGTATCCGGATTATACCAGAGATATAGATAAAAACGTCAAATCTCTATAGGTATAATCTCGTCGACGTATCTATTAGCAATCTCTAAATAACATTCGGAACTCACTTCCGAAGTATACTATGGCCATAGATTTAACATATTGCTAATCATATTTGGACTACCTATGTTCTGTACACAGAACTGACGGATCATATCTTATCACACATAGGATATCCTGAGGATCGGTCCACACCCAACGAATAGGCGGAGGTCTGATCTAAATAGATCGGTGACGTGACTGCCATCTAAGTGTGGAGGATGTCTCATACATCCACAATGGTATCTCAAGTCGAAGAACCATTATGCTACTCAACCCGAGAAGATTCTTATTAACGTTGGTGTACCATTAAGAATCTTTGGTGAGTCGTTCAGTGTTTATCCACTATAAACACCTACACGTCTATACGAGTCTCCCAAGACTCATGGTTTATTGGGATAAACCATCGAATCAAGTCTCGATATACGACATATACTGGTCTCAATGGATTTAACTAATTGATCTGTGTTAGTAAATCTTGACTAGGAACTTTATTTGATAATATATTTCTAGCAGTGACACTTCTTAATGTCAATTACAAACTACTTTGTAACTGCGCACTACATTATATATTATCGGGTCTTTGTTTAATATATACATATCACTAAATCAGATTTAGTTTCAATCTAATAGTAATTAGATCGAATACGTATATAAGAACAAGAGGTGCAACCACTAAGAAAGTAATATTATGGAAAAATGGATTGTTCGTATTCATGAATCAGACATAAATATGGTCTGGATTGGCGCTCTGAGCACCAACCCCAACATTAGCGACATCCCTCAACTAAAAACTAACCAATTCCACCGCTCTCTCTATTGAATAAGGCTAAACATATACGATCTGATTCCTCAATAAATCCATAAGGGTTGGGGAGTACTCAACTCCCGAAAATGTGGGTGGACAAAGTTTCCGAAAATCATGTAAGGAAACCGACAGCTCCTGTCACTGAATCACCTGAGCTGTCACTGGAATAGGTCCCTGAGAAGGTCTTATCTGAGGAGCTATAATATCTGGTATCATTGGGGGAACTACAGTCTGGTGAGTCAAATGAGGTTCCAGTGGTGGTGGTGGTGGTATAGGAATTGCAGGTTATGCAGCTCTTGGCCTTGGGCCTGGTGGCTACTGCTATCGCGTAGCTAACTATGCAAGGGCTACTAAGGCACGCTGAAGTTGTTGAATTCCCGCAGTTAATTCTTCATTATCCTGAACTACCGGTCCTACCTCATCTGCTCTCATAACCCCATAATGTATCGGTTCCTCTCTATGTCCCATATCTGCATCAGGGGAGGTGCCACTGATCCCTGGTCTGGGTCTACCTCTACCTCTGGTTCTAGGTAGCATGATATCTAGGTGATCAAGAAAGAAAATAGTTAATTGAATTCAAAAAGAGCTATAATCAATTAGAATGAGACATACATCGAAACAGAATACCGGAGAAGCAACCACTTATATACTAGTACCCCGGGTATACTACATATATAAGACACTGCTAATCTCCTACTACAGTCACTGACTCCCAAAACCATGCTCTGATACCAACTTTGTAACATCCCAATTCGGGAATGTTACCGGCAGATGAAAGATTTACACTGTCACCTAAGCCTCTCACTGAAACAGGAAATCAACCATATATTCAAACATCCTCTCATCAAAATAGAATAACTGTGTGAATATAGAAAAAAAATGTCACATACACAACCCAGATGCAATACAACCACATATATACACAGGTTATACATCATAGAAACCCAAAAGAAACTACATTCTATATAAATATAGACACAACATGATGAACCCATAAAAATAGTAACTGCAGTGCTGCTCATGTCCCGGATCCAGGTCTCCCAAAATACAGCATTGGCTCACCAATAGAAAAGTCCTGCAAAAATCTGGAGAGTGGGGGTGAGTTCTAAAGAGCTCAGTGAGTGGAGCTATAAAACCAGAAAACACACAGTACTAGAAATACTCATATTCAGTACAATAACTTTCAGAATTCTTAAATCATAAATCAGAGTTTTCCTTTTCAAAACTTTTAAGAATCGATTAAGAAAACATCAGTATCATCATCAGAAATATCATCGGTCAATCTGTACATAATCATGTGGCCTTAGGGGGTTGTACGCATAGTCCCCCAAGCCACTAAACCAGACAATAATGGTGCTATCAGTGCCACCAACCTGTATATGAAATATCCGAGTCTAGGGGTGTTGTACTCATAGTCCCTCTAGCCCAATACCCAGGATCTAGAGGCATCTATCATCTCTAGTCTTGTATCCCATATGCACTCGTCTACATCCGGTATCAATACCGATACCCATCAATGCCATGTCTGTCAATTCCATATCTATATCAAGTTACCTCTGAGGTGGGTTTTTCCCTCATGCCTCCAAAATTACAAAATCATACTTCGAAATCATTTTCATCATGAAAGAATTTATCTGAAATCAAGACTTATCAAAAGCTTAAATCACATGTCTCATCTCAAGAGAAATCAACATTTCAATTAAATTCAAATGAATTGTAAAATTATATCCAAAATCACATTCAAAACTCTGAAATAAGTACTCCACTCACAGTGCTAAGGCAAGTCGAGTGTGGTATGTGACGTTGGTGACCTCCGAGTGGCTTGTCGTTGATCTAATGCCAAAGAAACCGTTAGTTTTTCTTATAATAAATGAGAAAGGTATATGCAATCAAAGGTTGGTGTTCATGCTTATGGTATGATTTATCATGTTGTTACACATCTATACAAGGCCCCTAGAGTGCCCCCAAACATCTTAGGATTAAACTGGAATGGTTTTTAGTCAAATCCTGGAATAGCGCCAAGCATCACGACGCAGCCCTTTGCGCGTCGCGACGTACATCTAAAATTTAGTAGCCATCATATATTCCACACGACGCGACGCACGGTCTTTGGCCTCGCGACGCGAGCTAGTTTCCAGGACCCAGATTTTTAATTACACTTCATACACCATTTCTTCAACACCATACAAACTACAATCATAACAAATACACTACTTAGCATCAATTTCACTCCTTAATACCACCTCATAACCATAACAAATATACCACATAACATCAATTACACCTTCATACAACTATTTATAAACCCCAACTCAATTTCATATTTAAGGATTTTAAAAATTGGGGGATTTCTCAAATCTCCAATTCCTTGACTCAAAACCATATATTCATCATTAAATTCAAGCGAATAACATTCTTCAAGCATCAAATCATCAAAATCTAGCAATTTAAGATTTGGGTTTTTACCTTTCTCACCTAAATCAAATTGTTTATTCACAAGTAGAATTCTCTAAGCTCACTTATCAAACTTTCAAGCTTGCATGTGGCTTTAGAGCCCTAGATCTTGGTATAAATGGTGGAAAATTTTATGGAATAAGGTTTGGAGTTTCTTTGCTAGAGAGAAGAAAAATGAAGAAGAAAGAAATATGGGTGTATGGGTGGTTCTTTTTTTTTTTATTCATGAAAATACATGTGGCGGTCATTTGTTAACAAGGCTTAACAAATGTCACCAAGCCTTGTTAACATATGTCATAAGGTTTAAGTATCAATAAACAATTACTAACATAATGATATTAGTCCAACTATTAAAACTCTTACCGGACCTTAAGATATCAAATCAAATATTATAAACATTGCGACTAAAATCGGGTTGTTATGTCATCTCCAAATCTATTCGCTACCTCTCTGAATAATTAATCTCAGTCACGAAATTACTACTCCAATCAAGTTATGAAATTCAAGTCGTTACATAAAGGGTATATGGGTTGAAATAAAAAGAAAAAGTTGAAAAAGAGAAAGAAGAAAAAGAAAAAAAAAAGCATATCATACTGAGCAAAGAAAGGAAATTACAGAGCACATTTGAGATATCTAGGTTGGTTTGACCCATCGGATCCCAATTTTTAAACGAAATCATTGAGTTGGCTTACCTAAGTTTCGTTCTGTGAATGAACCTTTACACACACACACTGTAAGTCTGGCTTAAATGATTTATTCAAGGACTTAGATTTGAGTTGCATTGAGTACTTTGAATGTTCTCTGATTTCATTGCTAGGCATTCGTTGAGGATAATAATATGTGTAACTATTGGGACTATTTCATTTTGTTATTTTTGCATATGTTTTGAATGATGTTTGTGGGTGTCGTCGCTGTAAGCCCTCATGAGACTATAACTCATCCACTAGGGCCGCCGGGGGTTTAAAGGCTTATTGCATACGCTAAATGCAATCGTGATCACTACGAAAGTGGCTTAGATAGTTTTTATTTATTTAGTTTAGTTCTTATTTTCTTTTGCGCTTGAATTGCTATGGACTAGCAATAAGCTGGTTGGGGTTGTGATAAGTGCATGAAAGTGTACTTTGAACATCACTAATTCAGTTTGATTATTAAGTATTTGATCTTAATTATAGTTTATTTTATGTCTTGTTATTAAGAAGCAATGGAACATGAAGATTGGAGCAATTGCACATGTTTCGGGACCTTATAGACGCATCGGAAGCACGCGGGAAGAGCAGAAATGACGAAAGCATTATTCCAGAAAAACTGCCACGCTGATGAGTGGTAAATGTATCACTATTTCTCACTCATTTAACCTAATATTTTGTATAGTTTCTTGAGTTTTGTGAATATTTTGATATGTTTTATGTTAATTTGTAGATAAATAAAGTTTCAGGACATCCTGGAGGTGATTTTGGGCCAAAACAGTGAAAAATGACAGAAAGGACAAAATGGTCATTTTGCACGTCGCGACGTGCAAGCCTTAGGCGTCGCGACGCCTAACATGCGCCATGAGCTGCTAACGTGCGCCGGGGGACACGTGTCAGAATCTGAAAAGTTTGACTTGCTAACGTGCATCGTGCCGCGTGTCATCGTCATATGGAGCCGACAATCGCCATCGCCACGTGTCGCCACATGTCACTCCACGTGTCAGCCACGTCATCATCCACATCAGCAGTAGACCGAGTCAACTCACCACGTCATCATCAGCCAATCACAGCGTGCCACGTGTCGCAATCCTATGGTGCTGACAATCACTTTCGCCATGTGTTGCCACGTCATCTCCACGTCATCGCCACATCAGCACAATTATTGAGTCAATTATCCACATCGCCACGTCATCGGATAAGAATCTGAAGCAGCCAAACAGAGTGCGACTGACCGGCGTAAACACACACGTATAACGCAAGCGCACTTATCGTTCAAGTAGTATAAAAATATCGATCCCACGAGGACTTAATTCCTACTGTTGTTATTAATTGTTGAATCTATTTATTTACAGATTTCTAATTAAATGAAGAAGAGAATGATTGTTTGATTGGTTGAAAGTGGTTTTACAAAATAAATAAATAAATAAAAAGACAAAAGAAAATACTAAGGAAAATAACAAAAGACACAAAGATCTAGGGTCGTGAATCATTCTAATATCATTTAAAAGATGAAGTGGTTATTTTATGTTTGTGTAATAAATCAGTTTACTAACCTGGAACACTAAATTATGCAAAAGCCTCTGTCGATGGTCAGACGCAAATACCCAGTTTAACCCAATTGAACCATATGTCTATGTCAACCAAATTATCTGGATTCATTAAGTTTAAGTTCCAATTATGGCTACCCCCGCCCGACAGGTATATTCCTATCCTGTAAGGAAATCTATTAAAGGGTTATCTATCCTCAAGGAAGATCGTGGGCTATTAAGTCTAAGGCTGAAACCTAAAATCCCTATGTCTAGTTCATTTTAGATTTACCACATCAATCTTATTGGTGATCAGACAACAAGAAGCATTAAGCTTAAGACTTAATAAGTAAACCTTTAAATTACCCAAACTATAAAATAACCCCTTATAAACCGGTGATATTAGAATTCATCACAACCCCAGATAACTAACACATAACTAGGGCTAATAACAACTTAAAAGTAAAAGACATAAAGTAAAAATACTGAAAAGTAAAAGACATAAAGTAAAACTGAAAAGTAAAATAAAATAAAATGCTAAAGTAAAAGGAATTACTTTTACTACTACTAATTTAGATATCTCCCATAAAATAATATATAAACTTGTGATAATAATACCAACCGACCATATAGGCGGTATCCTGATTAAGTCAAATTAAGTCCAACCAGCCATAAAGGCGGAACCAAAATTAAATTGTCAACCGGCCAATCTGGCGGTATCCTTTATTAGTCAGGTTTAAACCAGATTAAAATGAATTACCAACCGACCAATCTGGCGGTATCCTTTTTAAGTCAATATTTTAAATAGTGAATATATTATTTTTAAGGGAGATTAATCTAAATAGTAACAGTAAAAGAATTACCTTTCACCCTAGCTGGAGAAGTTACCTCCTCATGGTAAATAGTAAAAACTGTAAAAAGTAAAAAGTAAAAATTAAATTACTATTATTACAAAAAGTAATTAAAATTATTTACAAAACTAAGAACTAAAAATAAAAAAAAAAACTAAAAACTAAAGAATCTAGAGAGAGAAGCTCTCTCTTTAGAAGGAATTGAAGAGAGAGGAATGTGCACTGAATTATGAAATTTCGCGCTGAATTTATAGAAAAATTTGGATCCAGCGTCGCTACGCTGGATTTGTCGACGTGGCACGCTCTGGTTCGCTGGTTTGAAGATTCTGGATAAGATGATAAGGTGACACGTGGCAGAGTGGTTGGGCTTCAATTATTGTGACACGTGGCGGCTTCTGATTGGTCCCTGAGATTCTTATCCGCCACGTGTCAGATAAGGATAGGATACTCAATTATTGATGCTGACGTGGCGCTGACGTGGCGGTGACGTGGCGACACGTGGGAAAGAGACTGTCGGCACCTTAGAATTGCGACACGTGGCGACACGTGTCACGGTGTGATTGGCTGATGCTGATGTGGCAAGTTGACTTGGTTGACCTTGTGACGTGGCGGATGACGTGGCGTGACACATGGAAAAGTTGACTTTTTGACCGATGACATGGCTGATGACGAGGCGACACGTGTCAACTCTGAGTGTCGGCAGCATATGATGATGACACGTGGCACGGCGCACGTTAGCAGATCGGCTGTGATGGTGACACGTGTCACGGCGCATTTTAGCAAAGTCAAACTTTTCTCAGATTCTGATTTGTGGACCCGGCGCACGTTAGCACTGTTCGGCGTATTTTAGACGTCGCGACGCGGAAGTCTGGGCGTCGCGACGCGCAAAAGACCAAAATATCCCTGTTGATGCATTTTTGTCCGTTTTTGCCCCAAATTGCCTCCAATGCTTTCCAAACTTTATTTTATCTACAAAATAACCAAAACGTTCACAAAACTCAAGAAACTATACAAAATATTAAGTTAAATGAGTGGGAATAAGTGATATAAATATCACTCATCACACCCCCAAACCTAACATTTTGCTAGTCCTCGAGCAAAACATAGAGTAAAATAACA
This sequence comes from Zanthoxylum bungeanum, assembly GCA_019454045.1. Classification (NCBI taxonomy): domain Eukaryota; kingdom Viridiplantae; phylum Streptophyta; class Magnoliopsida; order Sapindales; family Rutaceae; genus Zanthoxylum; species Zanthoxylum bungeanum. The sequence continues at coordinate 46,726 of SKCR01007175.1, forward strand.
TAAATAATTTAACTAAGCCACTTTCGTAGGGATCACGATTGCATTTAGCGTATGCAACAAGCCTTTAAACCCCTATGTGTCCCTAGTGGACGAGTTGTAGTCTCGTGAGGGTTTACAGCAATGATACCACACAACATTTTACAAAAGTAAAAAGTTAGTTAAAACTAATGCACACAAAAGCAAAAAGACAAGAGAAAAGAGAATAAAGAAAGTTAGTGACTAATCAGGTGAAAATTCTACTCCAAGTTACTAGTTGTTTTTTTTTATTTTAAATTACTGAATAAGTAAATTCTCCGATTATATTTACCATTCTCCATATACACAGCCAGCAAAATATTAATCAACTCATTTTTGCCCACAACAGTCACAAGTGCAATTGATAAGAGAGTAATATTTTTGTCCTAAAGTTATATCAGATTTCACACCTTTATATAGCAATGGAATAATTTTTCTCATTTTTCTGATTTTTTTTCTTTGATTTTTTCTCTATTTTTTATTTATATACAATACCTTCTGTCTATATAGCGAGTGTTGGGTCGGTGGCTCCCAAACCAGTTGGCTTTAGGGCACCAAGTGTTAAGACACCCCTACGGACTTAATTACTCAGACTTCAGATATATATATTTTTTTGCAGCATCTTCGATCCATGTAACGAGCTTTGGGCCAGTGACTCCCAAACCAGTTGGTTTTAGGGCACTAGGTATTAAAACACCCTTACAGACTTCATAACCCGGATCTCAGAAGTTTTTTTTTTTTTTTTTTTTTTTTTTTTTTTTTACTCCACTGCTTTTTTGAGATGTTTCCTCCAATTAAACTATAGCACGTAATATTACAAACTTTTCAATTTTAGCTTATGTCTGTATGTCTCCATGTATGTTGATAATATCTGCAAACTGAGAATATGAAAATCCATTTTAGTCAGTATTTAGAGAATTCACAAATTAAATAATTAAAAAGGAAATAAACAAAAACTAACTTGTTTCGAAATAGGTTTGATACGTCTCAGGAGTGGAAACTCCTTACTCGGCTATCTCTTACCAATTTCACCTTTTTAGTCAAAACAAAAACGCAAAATATTTTTGTAATTTTTTTTTTAAAATTTTTCAAAATTTTTTTTTTTTTTCAAAAAATTTTGGACTAAAAATAAAAATAACACACAACTAAAAAAAACAAGATACTAGTCAACTAAAGAATTCCCATTTTTTTGATTTTAACGGAATTTTGTTGCATAAATGAAAAATTTTAACGGAAAGTTTTAACAGTTTTAACACAAAAGCATTGCACCCTCAAACCCTAAATTAAGCATTGTCCCCAATGAGTTCAAAACAAAAACTAAAGATAGGATCAATGATACCAAGTTTACGCGTCAGCCTCGTCCTCGTCGCTATCTGAAAGTGGATATGGTGGCATCTGATTCTCCTGCATTCCCATATGTCGTGCCATTCCTTGCTGCAGTTGAATCAAATATCTCAGCTTCGTTTCCACTCTGGCGACTCTCTCAGGCAAGGTACGAGACTGTGCTGCTCTGCGTGACTGTGAGGGTGGCTGCTGTGGAGCAGCTGCAGGTGCTGAGGAAGATGGTCCGGCAGGTATCTGCCTCTCTGCTCGGAGCTGCTGTATAAGTCGGGGAGTCAGAGCTGACATAGGCTGCATAAGTTCTTCTTGCGGGTCAACTGGAACCATTCCCAAAGTGCATAAGGAAGTGATCAGGTAAGGGTAATAAAGTCCAGCTTGCGATTGGGTAGCAGCCCAAGCAATATGTGTAGAAATCAGAACTCCCACATCAATCGATAATCCCTTCATCAAACAGTACAATAAAGTCATCCTCTCTCGGGTGACAAAAGTAATATGGGTTCCTGGTATGAGAGATCTTGTAATGAAATGAAACCAAACTCTCGCATCTGGTTTAAGAAATCTAGAACTCATCTTCATGTACTCCCCACTGCTGCTCATCTCCCATGTAGCATTGGGGATACACAACTCATTAGTCAGTTGCGAGATCTCAATCCCATTCCTCGACTCTGTATACTCATCTACCTCCATCTCAGGGATCCCATAGAACTTGTTGATTGTCACCGAATCAAAAGCAACCTGTTTCCCTCTCACCATAGTATGAAAAGCGACATGCTGAGCAGTATTCGCATAAATCTCTGACAAGTGAAATGCTCACAGGTCTGGCTTGCATACAAAGCTTCTCCCAGCGCCGGTCGGTGATCACTCTATCAATATCCGGAAACATCCCAGAGGGAATCTCAAATCCTCTCTCAATGATCCCGACCTTCTTAGTCAATCCCTGCTCATAGCGCTGCTCAGCAGCTGCTGAGACAAACTTATACCTATCAAAATCAGGTTGTGCAGATGTCGAACCCCTTGATCTCTTCGGCATTTTTCCGAAATTTCGGCAGAACCTCCTCTGTTTTTCCACAAATCCTCAACAATACAAAATACTCAATCACCAAACACTCCAAATATCAATCTGTCTCCATACTTCGCCCCTAATTACTACGAATCAATTTGTCAAATATCAACACTTCGCAATTTCAATTCTCGCAATACCAAGTCACAATCAACCAAATCACCGAATTCAATCCCAATTACCAATCAAATTTTTATTAAATCATTACCGTAATTTCAGTTTTGATTTTGGCAGTGGTGGTACTCTCGGCAGTGAAGATTCGGTGGCTGTGACGGTGGTTCACGGCTTCTGGTGTTGTGTCGCTCGGATTGTGATTTAGCCGAATCAGTTGCTGGCAGTGGTGGTCTCGGCTTTTCCTGGTGATGGGGTTGTTGAGTGGTGGATGTGTGGTTTTCTTAGTGATCTCGGCTTGGTGGTGTCTTGGTTGTTGAGGCTCGGTTTCGGCTGCTGTTTGGGTGGTGATAGCTGGTGTGGTCGATGATGATGGCTCGGTTTTGACTCGGCGAAGGAAGGGCTCGGTCACGGTAAGGGTGGCTCGCGGTGGTTGCTCACGGTGTGGATCTCGGCTGGTGAAGACTCTCGGTCACGATGGTACTCGATTTCGGCGATGGCTCTCGGATATGGTGGAGGTTGGTGGCTCGGTGAAGGGGGAAATTCGGTTGTGGTTTCGGTTGGGCTGGATTTAAGTGAGGGTTGCTGGATCTTGGTGGTTCACGGTGGTGGGTATCTCGGCTTTTGCGGTTTTGTCTTGGGTTTCTGGTCGGCCGGCTTGGTTTCGTTAGTTTCGGTCTCGGCGAGATGGCTGGACGGCAGTGATGGCTGGTTCGGTTTGGTCGTGGGTCTTGGTGGTGTTTGAGGAAGAAGAAAATGAGATCTGCGGTGCCTCTGCTTATGTCTCTGATTTCCCGTGTCAGCGTCGCGACGCTGAATTTTTTTTTTTTTTTTTTTTTTTTTTTTAACAAAACCATGTCTTGTGACGGATAAATCCATAGGGACGCGTCTCAAAAGATGTCTCCTTACTTGGCCGTCGCCTGGATCAACTTTGTATCTTCGTGATTTTGTCAAATTTTATTATGAAAATCCCGCTTGTATTGGCCTGCTTGTTAAAAAAAAAATTCTGTTTTTATTTTTCCTGCAAAACTAACACACAAAATTAAAAAGTTCACACAAAAATATGAAAAATAAATTACAACAAATTGCATGGGTTGCCTCCCTGCTAGCGCTAAATTTTTCGTCTTCAGCCAGACGTGACTGAAATTCATCTGTTAAGGAGGTTTCAATGTCGTTTTAGATGTCCGATCAAAAACAATCCTGTGAGCGTTGCTTTTGAAGGGTCTCTTCCAACGGTAAGGTGGCAAAAAGAGTTTTGTCCCATTCAGTGCTCGTGCCACCTTTTTGCTCCTTGTTGTTCCAGTGGTTCCTGCAAAGAAAGAAAGAAAATCAGGAGGTCTCGTATGATGCTTGACTTGGAATGGAAATTCCATTCTGTCAAGCTTCTGGTTGATATCTTTAATTTGTACTCCCCAAAACAGCGATGTTTCTCCTGAATGCTCTGGATCTTTATTAAGGTCAGACATTTGCTCCTCCATTTGCTTTGCTTCTTTCTCCACCTTTTCTTCACAGATGAATTTTAAAATTTTTGTATTCAGCTCTTCATCTGTCATCTGTGAAATACATGCTTCAAAATTGTTAACCAGAGGATGCAAAGATGTTTCTGACATTAGGTCTTCATCCTCTGATATGACTGGAATGGATGGTTCAGATAGATCTTCTTCAAACATCATGGTAAAACATGCTCCAAGATCTTCATTTTGAGGATTGAATGTTTGATCCTCCGTTGTTGGTGCAGTTGGTACAAATAGATCAGCTTCATCCTCGTCAGAATCTGAATAATAAAAGTCAAATTGAGACTTTGCCGGTTCGGGCTCCTGAACTGATACCTCTGGTTGTTGATACTGCTCAGTCTCCTCCTCTGTTGAAGTGTCTTTGTGGATTTCTGGGTACTTGAAGGCTTCATCAGTGTCATCTGAAACTGGTTCTTGAGGTATGTAGTTCTAGTTTTCTGTTAATTGTCTCATTTGATCTGTCATCCTCTGAATGAATTCTGATTGTCTCTGAATACTTTCAAGTTGCTTCAGGCTTGTTTCAAGCATTGTATCCAACTTTTCGTCTCGTTTCTTGGAAAAAATTTGAGCATATCAATCAATTGTTCTTCCTCTGATGGTTCTGGTTTTTGTTGAGGATAGTAGGTGGATGGTGGATAAGATGGAAAGTATGATGGTTCTGGCATCCAGTGATAATTATTGGGCTGGACAACAGGCCTCAGAAAACCGGACTGTTGCTCCCAGATGTGGGGTGTATCTTCTTGTAAAGCTCGTAATCTTTCAATCTCCCAGTAGTGTTCCATTTTTCAATCACCTGAAAATAGAAGAAAGAAATAAAAATTACAGATAAAGATAAAGAAAATTAGATACAAGTAAATTAGATAGTTTCAAAATTAACAACTCAAGAAATATAAGTCCCCGGCAACGGCGCCAAAAACTTGACCGGCGTAAACACACACGTATAACGCAAGCGCACGTATCGTTCAAGTAGTATAAAAATATCGATCCCACGAGGACTTAATTCCTACTGTTGTTATTAATTGTTGAATCTATTTATTTACAGATATCTAATTAAATGAAGAAGAGAATGATTGTTTGATTGGTTGAAAGTGGTTTTACAAAATAAATAAATAAATAAAAAGACAAAAGAAAATACTAAGGAAAATAACAAAAGACACAAAGATCTAGGGTCGTGAATCATTCTAATATCATTTAAAAGATGAAATGGTTATTTTATTTTGTGTAATAAATCAGTTTACTAACCTGGAATACTAAATTATGCAAAAGCCTCTGTCGATGGTCAGACGCAAATACCCAGTTTAACCCAATTGAACCATATGTCTATGTCAACCAAATTATCTGGATTCATTAAGTTTAAGTTCCAATTATGGCTACCCCCGCCCGACAGGTATATTCCTATCCTGTAAGGAAATCTATTAAAGGGTTATCTATCCTCAAGGAAGATCGTGGGCTATTAAGTCTAAGGCTGAAACCTAAAATCCCTATGTCTAGTTCATTTTAGATTTACCACATCAATCTTATTGGTGATCAGACAACAAGAAGCATTAAGCTTAAGACTTAATAAGTAAACCTTTAAATTACCCAAACTATAAAAATCCCTTATAAACAGGTGATATTAGAATTCATCACAACCCCAGATAACTAACACATAACTAGGCCTAATAACAACTTAAAAGTAAAAGACATAAAGTAAAAATACTGAAAAGTAAAAGACATAAAGTAAAACGGAAAAGTAAAATAAAATAAAATGCTAAAGTAAAAGGAATTACTTTTACTACTACTAATTTAGATATCTCCAATAAAATAATATATAAACTTGTGATAATAATACCAACCGACCATATAGGCGGTATCCTGATTAAGTCAAATTAAGTCCAACCAGCCATAAAGGCGGAACCAAAATTAAATTGTCAACCGACCAATCTGGCGGTATCCTTTATTAGTCAGGTTTAAACCAGATTAAAATGAATTACCAACCGACCAATCTGGCGGTATCCTTTTTAAGTCAATATTTTAAATAGTGAATATATTATTTTTAAGGGAGATTAATCTAAATAGTAACAGTAAAAGAATTACCTTTCACCCTAGCTGGAGAAGTTACCTCCTCATGGTAAATAGTAAAAACTGTAAAAAGTAAAAAGTAAAAATTAAATTACTATTATTACAAAAAGTAATTAAAATTATTTACAAAACTAAAAACTAAAAATAAAAAAAATAAAACTAAAAACTAAAGAATCTAGAGAGAGAAGCTCTCTCTTTAGAAGGAATTGAAGAGAGAGGAATGTGCACTGAATTATGAAATTTCGCGCTGAATTTATAGAAAAATTTGGATCCAGCGCCGCGACGCCAGGTCCTCAGCGTCGCTACGCTGGATTTGTCGACGTGGCACGCTCTGGTTCGCTGGTTTGAAGATTCTGGATAAGATGATAAGGTGACACGTGGCAGAGTGGTTGGGCTTCAATTATTGTGACACGTGGCGGCTTCTGATTGGTCCCTGAGATTCTTATCCGCCACGTGTCAGATAAGGATAGGATACTCAATTATTGATGCTGATGTGGCGGTGACGTGGCGACACGTGGGAAAGAGACTGTCGGCACCTTAGAATTGCGACACGTGGCGACACGTGTCACGGTGTGATTGGCTGATGCTGACGTGGCAAGTTGACTTGGTTGACCTTGTGACGTGGCGGATGACGTGGCGTGACACATGGCAAAGTTGACTTTTTGACCGATGACATGGCTGATGACGAGGCGACACGTGTCAACTCTGAGTGTCGGCAGCATATGATGATGACACGTGGCACGGCGCACGTTAACAGATCGGCTGTGATGGTGACACGTGTCACGGCGCATTTTAGCAAAGTCAAACTTTTCTCAGATTCTGATTTGTGGACCCGGCGCACGTTAGCACTGTTCGGCGTATTTTAGACGTCGCGACGCGGAAGTCTGGGCGTCGCGACGCGCAAAAGACCAAAATATCTCTGTTGATGCATTTTTGTCCGTTTTTGCCCCAAATTGCCTCCAATGCTTTCCAAACTTTATTTTATCTACAAAATAACACAAAACATATCAAAACGTTCACAAAACTCAAGAAACTATACAAAATATTAAGTTAAATGAGTGGGAATAAGTGATATAAATATCACTCATCAGCGACACGTGGCGCGTCGCGACGCGCACACCTTACCGAGGCCTATAAATTCAACTCGAGGTTTCAGTTTCAGATGTACCTTCCTCTCTGAATTCTCTGATGTAAATAGGGAGTTTTATATCTAGTTTCTTTTAATTTAAGTTTTGTAATTAATTTTAATTACGTTCTGTAATAATAATTTACTTTCTTTACTTTTTCAGTTTTTACTATTCAACATGAGCAGGTAACTTCTCACTGCTAGGGTGAAAGGTAAAACTTTTATTACTGCTATTTAGATTAATCTCCCTAATTATAATATATTCACTATTTAAAATTTGACTTAATGAGGATACCGCTATATTGGCCGGTTGGTAATTGATATTAAACTGGTTTTAATCTGACTAAGCATGGATACCGCCTGGTTGGTCAGTTGGTAATTTCCGCCTATATGGCTGGTTTATGGACTTAATTTGACTTAATCAGGTTACCACCTATATGGATGGTTGGTAATATCACACAAGTTAATATATTATATTAAGGGAGATATCTAAAATAGTAATGATAAAAGTAATCATCTACCCATATCATTTTCTTTTATTGTAATTTTCTTCATTTACTTTTCATCATTTTACTTTATGTCTTTTACTTTTAAGTTTTTACTAGCCCAGTTATGTGTCATAACTAAGTAGTTATCTAAGGTTGTGATGAATTCAAATATCACCGGTTTATAAGGGGTTATTTTATAGTTTGGGTAATTTAAGGGTTTACTTATTAAGTCTTAAGTTTAATGGTCTTGTTAACTGGCAATTAATAAGATTGATCTGGTAAATCTAAAATAAACCTGACAAAGGAATTTTAGGTTTAAGCCTTAGACTTCATAGCTCATGATCTTCCTTGAGGATAGATGACCCTTTAAAAGATTTCCTTATAGGATAGACATATACCTGTCGGGCGGGGGTAGCCATAATTGGAACTTAAACTTAATGAATCCAGGTAATTTGGTTGACATAGACATATGGTTCAATTGGGTTAAACTGGGTATTTGCGTCTGACCATCGATAGAGGCTTTCGCATAATTTTATGTTCCAGGTTAGTAAACCGATATATTACACAAACATGAAATAACCACATCATTTTTAAAATGATATTGGAAGAAATCACAACCCTAGATAGTTTCCTAATATTGAATTTTCTTAAACCTACTTTCGTGCAATTTTATTTACTTGTTTTTAAATTTAAAATCATCACCATTTCAAATCAATCAATCAACCTGTTAGATACTAGTAATCATTTGACCTCATAAAATTAATAGATTAGGTATTAAGTCCTCGTGGGATCGATACTTTTTATACTACTTGAACGATACATGCGATTGCGTTATACACGTGTGATTACGCACCGGTCAAGTTTTTGGCGCCGTTGCCGGGGACTTATTTATCTTTCACTATTAGTTTAGAGGTTAGATATCTTTACTTGTATCTAATTTCTTTTTACTTATTGTTTTTGTTTTCTTATGTTTCAGGTTCTCAAAACTACATGAGACGAACCAGAAGCTTTGAACTCCGACCGTTTGACCTGGAAATTGAAAGAACCATCAGACAATTGAGAAGGGAAAGGCGAGAAGGCCAAGAAGCTTTAGTCAATATGGAACCTGAACCTTTGGAAGTTGCACAACCAATACCAATTTGAGACATAACCATTCCGGTGGTAGACGGTTTCATTTCATGTATTGTACTTCCTCATTTACCAGCAAATGTGTGTGACATCAAAACATACATCCAGATGATTCAGCAGTCAGTGCAGTTTTGGGAAAAAACAACTGAAGATCCTAGTACCCACATTAGCAACTTCCTGGAAGTTTACAGCACTTTCAATTACAACCGAGAAGCTGAAGAAGCAATGAGACTGCGGGTTTTTCCATACTCCTTGAAAGACAGAGCTAAAGCTTGGCTACATTAACTACTAGCAGGTTCCATCACAACTTGGAACACTTTAGCCACCAAATTTCTTGCAAAGTAATTTCCACCAGCCAGAACTGGAAGCCTAAGGAATGACATCACATCTTTTGTACAACAATACTCGGAAACTCTCTACGAAGCTTGGGAAATGTACAAAGATTTGCTCCATAAATATCCTCACCATGAGATTCCAAAATGGCTTCAAGTCCAAACTTTCTATAATGAACTTTCTGGACTGATGAGAACCACAATCGATGCTGCTGCTGGAGGAGCTTTAATGGCTAAAGGAGAAGATCAAGCCTGGGACCTAATCGAAGAAATGGCCAACAACAATTCCTTGTGCCAACAGAAAGGAGCATGATCCAAAGAATTGCAGAAATTTAAGAAGTTTGAGCCAATACAGCAGTCAACGCCAAGCTGGATCAGATATGCAAATTCATGGAGACTCTTACCATTGGATTCAGAAGTTCACCATATGGAGGAGCACCAGAACCAAACCAACTTGAAGAGACGGTGAATTATGTCAATAATTTCAACAGACAGGGGAACAATCCATATTCCAACACCTACAACCCAGTGTGGAGGAATCATCCTAACTTTTCATGGAGCAACAATTCAGGGCAAAAGAACTATCCACCACCAGGATTCCGACACCAGGAACATAAAAAAGAGCCAGAAATGAAGGAATGGATTGCAGAGATGTTCAAAAAGAAACAAGCAGCATATGATGCTATATTTCAAAGCCAATCTTCTTCCATCAAAGTACTGGAGAATCAAATTGGACAACTGGCCAATGCTCAGAGTTACAGACAGCCAAGAAATCTTCCCAACAATACAGAACTAAATCCAAGGAACCGAGGGAAGGAGCAGTGTCATGCCATCATGTTAAAAAGGCGGTACTGAAATCAAAAAAGATGTTGGAGCCAAAACAACTGTTGAGGAAGTTCCAAAAGAAACAAAGCAACAGATGGAGGAAAAAGAAGCAAAGGAAAAGAACAGATCACTCCACCTCCACCTTTTCCTCAGCGTATTCAGAAAAATAAACAGGACAAGCAGTTTGCTCGTTCCTAGAGGTGTTCAAAAAGCTGTACATCAACATTCCATTTACAAAAGCCTTGGAACAAATGCCCAGCTATGTAAAATTCATGAAAGATATTCTTTCACGAAAATAGAGATTGGGAGATTACGAGACAGTAGCATTGACAGAAGAATACAGCGCCATCATTCAGAGGAAGCTTCCCTCAAAGATCCTGGCAGTTTCACCATTCCTTGCATCATAGGAGAGCATAATTTCGGTAGGGCTTTGTGTGATCTAGGTGCAAGTATTAACTTGATGCCTTTTTCTATTTTCAGGAAACTGCAGATTAGGAAACAATGCCCACTTCAGTCTCTCTGCAACTTGCTGATGGAACACTAGTATTTCCGAGAGGTGTAATTGAAGACGTGCTGGTCAAAGTTGACAAATTCATTTTCCCAGCAGATTTTATTATCCTCGATAGGAGGAAGATGAAGACGTGCTGATAATACTCGGAAGACCATTCTTGGCTACAGGTCGAACCATTATTGATGTACAGAAAGGAGAACTAACCATGAGGGTACATAAGAAGTAACATTCAATGTTTTCAAGGCCATGAATTTCACAGATGATGAAAAGAATGAGGAATGTTTCAGACTTGATGTGATACACAGTACCATTCAAAACTCCAATGCAATGCAAAGTTCTACTGACAAACTTAAAACATGTCAATTGCCTGTGGAGCCTGAAGATAAAGCGTCTTTTGCACTGAAAAAAGCCAATTCTTGCACTACAAGCAACAGAAGAGAAAAAGTTACACCAGCTCAACAAATTGGAGGAATTTCACAATCAGCCTTTTGAGGATGCCAAATTGTACAAAGAAAAGGCAAGGAAAAGACATGATGGGAAGTTAGTGTGCATACAACTGGAACCAGGGCAGAAGGTACTGTTAAACAAATCAAGGGTGAAATTCTTCCCATGGAAGCCAAAATCACAGTGGTCAGATCCATTTGTGATCACCAAGGTTTTACCAGACAGAGCCATTGAGATACATGATCCCGAATCCAACAAAACATTCAAGGTTAAAAACAAGCGTGTTAAGCACTACTGGGGAGAATCATTTGAGCGATAAAAAGAAAGTGTCACACTTTCAGATCCAGCCTAACGTTCGAGAAGTCACGTCTAGCTGACGAAGTTAAACTTAGCGCTCGTAGGGAGGTAACCCATGAAATTTTTATATATATTGTTATTTGGTGTGTTTTATTTTTGTGTGTTTTATTTTTGCAGGATAAGTCATTTTCAGAATGGAAGAAGTTCTCGCAAATCTTCACAAGTAATTTCATTCTCTCCCTCAAAAATCGCAGATGAAAGTCTACAAAGCTCGCTTGGAACGGATGAAACTACTGATGATCAAAGGTATTCCAACTGATATTCGTTGGATTATTGAAGCACGAGTCCGATTGGCAGATGAGTCTTCTGACTCTTTTATTTCACATCTGCCTGGTTTTGGAAGAAGCACATATGCAAAGAAACGTAGGGCTAAGCAAATGGGTGTTTGTTACAAATGTGCACGCTGGAATTGCAATACTCGTTGTCGTTCTTTAGGAATGGTGTCTGATAATCGCGAAGATAAAATTAAATTCATTAGGGATGGCTTGAGTAAGGAGTCATTAGATGATATATCTTCGACTCTTGAGACGCATCCCAGTGGATATGTTCATATAGCCTTTCGCAAATTACATACACAATTTCAAAAAGAAATACAACTGTTAAGTCTCGGGAATCTGACTCAAAAAGACCATGTTTGCCAATTTATAAGAAAATTGGATGGGAAGCTTGTCTCTGACGCATAGACGTCAATTAAGCCGTAAATATTTGTAGATATTATATCTCTTTATCTTTTCCTAATAATTGTAATTTGTTTTGTTGTTTTCTTTTATTTTCTCCGACAGGATCCAGACCTTTTTGACTATCACGATTTATTTTACTCTTAACTAATAATTGTCATTTGGAAGGTACTAGTGCTATTATTTTATTCACCCTTTTCAGGTGTTATAAATTCAACTCATCATTGCACTTTTGAAGACATCCAGAGTAAAACATGGAAGCCACTTCAAGAAGACGAGTTGAAAACATCTGTGTGTTTTGCGGTACTAGTGTTGGTGTTAAGCCACAATACGTAGAAGCAGCACAGGAATTGGGTCGAGTCTTAGCTGCAAGGAATATGCACTTAGTATATGGCGGAGGCAATCTTGGACTTATGGGGATCGTTTCAAAAGTTGTACAGGAGGGAGGCAGTCACGTTTTGGGAATCATCACAAAACCCTTGGTAGAAGCAAATCTTATAGGACCATCAAACGGAGAGGAAATGATCGTGCCAGGTATGTCTGAACGATTAGTAGAAATGATTAACCGTGCTGATGCTTTTATTGCTTTGCCAGGTGGCTTGGGTACATTGGAGGAAATTTTTACAGTGTTATCTTGGGCGAACCTGAACATACACCAGAAACCGCTTGGACTGTACAACGTTGAAGGATTTTATGATTTTCTTTGTGTGTTTCTTGATGATGCCCGGAGAAATGGGTTCGTGTCAAAACCTTTAAAAGAACTCCTCTTAACTGCCAGAACTCTCCGGATCTAATTGACCAAATCTTAGCCTATGAACCAAAAATTGACCATATCTTTTCAAAGATAAATTGGTCCGAGGATGATCGTGGTAAAATGCGTCGGATTAATCTGGATCTTAACCTTTAACTTTTCGTGTAGAATTTCAGTTAATCAGGTACTATCTTCTAAACTTTTCTTCTATTGTTTCAGACATTGGGGACAATGTCTCATTTAGGTTTGGGGGAGGGAATTAGTTGATCAGTATCTTGTTTTTAGTTGTGTGTTGTTTTTATTTTTAGTCCAAAATTTTTTGAAAAATACAAAAAAAAATTGAAAAAATTACAAAAATATTTTGCGTTTTTGTTTTTATTTTGACTAAAAATGTGAAATTGGTGAGAGATAGCTGTGTAAGGAGTTCACATTCCTGATACGTATTTCAACCCATTTTCGAAACAAGTTAATTTTTGTTTATTTCCTTTTGAATTATTTAATTTGTAAATTCTCCATAAAATTGACTAAAATGGATCTTCATATGCTTAGTTGGCAGGTATTATCAACATGTATGGTAACATACAGACATAAACTGTAATTGAAAAGTTTTTAATATTTAGTGCTTTAGTTTAATTGGAGGAAGCATCTGAAAAAACAATGGAGTAAAATAAAATATAAAAAAAACGTCTAAGATCCGAGTTATTAAATCTGTATGGGTGTTTTAACACTTAGTGCCCTAAAACCAACTGGTTTGGGAGTCACTGGCCCAAAGCTCGCTACATGGATCAAAGATGCTGCAAAAATATATATATATATATATATATATATATATATATATGAAGTGTGAGTAATTAAGTCTGTAGGGGTGTCTTAACACCTGGTGCCCTAAAGCCAACTGGTTTGGGAGCCACCGACCCAACACTCGCTACATAGATGGAAGATATTGTATATAAATAAAAAAAATCAAAGAAAAAATCAGAAAAATCAGAAAAATTATTTCATTGCTGTAAAAGGTGTGAATTCTGATAAAACTATAGAACAAAAATATTACTCTCTTATCAACTGCACTTGTGACTGTTGTGGGTAAAAATGAGTTGATTAATATTTTGTTGGCTATGTATATAGAGAATGGTAAATATAATGGAGAATTTACTTATTCGGTAATTTAGAAAGAAAGAAAACAACTAGTGACTTGGAGTAGAAGTTTCACCTGATTAGTCACTAACTTCTTTATTCTCTTTTCTCTTGTCTTTTTGCTTTTGTGTGCATTATTTTCACTACATTTTTACTTTTGTAAAATGTTTGTGGGTATCATTGTTGTAAACCCTCACGAGACTACAACTCGTCCACTAGGGACACCTAGGGGTTTAAAGGCTTGTTGCATACGCTAAATGCAACCGTGATCCCTATGAAAGTGGCTTAGTTAAATTTTATTTTAAATATGTTTATGTTAATTTATTCTATGTTTTGCTCAAGGACTAGCAAAATGTTAGGTTTGGCGGTGTGAAGAGTGGTAAATGTATCACTATTTCCCACTCATTTAACCTAATATTTTGAATAGTTTCTTGAGTTTTGTGAATATTTTGATATGTTTTGTGTTATTTTGTAGATAAATAAAGTTTCAGGACATTCTGGAGGTGATTTTGGGCCAAAACAGTGAAAAAGGACAAAAAGGGCAAAATGGTCATTTTGCGCGTCGCGACGCCTAACATGCGCCATGAGCTGCTAACGTGCGTCGGGGGACACGTGTCAGAATCTAAAAAGTTTGACTTGCTAACGTGCGTCGTGCCACATGTCAATATCACAGCCGATCTGCTAATATGCGCCGTGCCACGTGTCATCATCCTATGGTGCCGACAATGGCCATCGCCACATGTCACTCCATGTGTAAGCCATGTCATTGTCCACATCAGCAGTAGACCGAGTCAACTCGCCATGTCATCAACAGCCAATCACAGCGTGCCACGTGTCGCAATCCTACGGTGCTGACAATCACTTTCGCCATGTGTTGCCACGTCATCGCCACGTCAGCATAATTATTGAGTCAATTATCCACATCGCCACGTCATCGGATAAGAATCTAAAGTAGCCAAACTGAGTGCGACACGTGGCGCATCGCGACGTGCACACCTTGCCGAGGCCTATAAATTCAGCTCGAGGTTTCAGTTTCAGATGTACCTTCCTCTCTGAATTCTCTTATGTAAATAGGGAGTTTTATATCTAGCTTCTTTTAATTTCAGTTTTGTAATTAATTTTAATTACGTTCTGTAATAATAATTTACTTTCTTTACTTTTTCAGTTTTTACTATTCAACATGAGAATGTAACTTCTCACTACTAAGGTGAAAGGTAAAACTTTTATTACTGCTATTTAGATTAATCTCCCTAATTATAATATATTCACTATTTAAAATTTGACTTAATGAGGATACCGCTATATTGGCCGGTTGGTAATTGATATTAAACTAGTTTTAATCTGACTAAGTATGGATACCGCCTGGTTGGTCGGTTGGTAATTTCCGCCTATATGGCTGGTTTATGGACTTAATTTGACTTAATCAGGTTACCGCCTATATGGCTGGTTGGTAATATCACACAAGTTAATATATTATATTAAGGGAGATATCTAAAATAGTATGATAAAAGTAGATCATCTAGCCCTATCATTTTCTTTTATTGTAATTTTCTTCATTTACTTTTCAGCATTTTACTTTATGTCTTTTACTTTTAAGTTTTTACTAGCCCAAGTTATGTGTCATAACTAAGTTAGTTATCTATGGTTGTGATGAATTCTAATATCACCGGTTTATAAGGGGTTATTTTATAGTTTAGGTAATTTAAAGGTTTACTTATTAAGTCTTAAGTTTAATGTGTCTTGTTAACTGGCCATTAATAAGATTGATCTGGTAAATCTAAAATAAACTTGACAAAGGAATTTTAGGTTTAAGCCTTAGACTTAATAGCCCACGATCTTCCTTGAGGATAGATAACCCTTTAATATATTTCCGTTTAGGATAGACATATACCTGTCGGGCGGGGGTAGCCATAATTGGAACTTAAACTTAATGAATCCAGGTAATTTGGTTGACATAGACATATGGTTCAATTGGGTTAAACTGGGTATTTGCGTCTGACCATCGACAGAGGCTTTCGCATAATTTTATGTTCCAGGTTAGTAAACCTATATATTACACAAACATGAAATAACCACATTATTTTTAAAATGATATTGGAAGAAATCACACCCCTAGATAGTTTCCTAATATTGAATTTTCTTAATCCTACTTTCGTGCAATTTTATTTACTTATTTTTAAATTTAAAATCATCACTATTTCAAATCAATCAATAGACCTGTTAGATACTAGTAATCATTTGACCTCATAAAATTAATAGATTAGGTATTAAGTCCTCATGGGATCGATACTTTTTATACTACTTGAACGATATGTGCGCTTACGTTATCGCGTGTGATTACGCACCAGTCACACGCGTCGCGACGCCCACTTCCTGGCATCGCGACGTGCCCTCAGACTACACACATAGAGAATGGTCGAGAGTTCGGCGCCGCAACGCCACTTTCTGGCGCCGCGGCGCCCCGATAAAGTTCCAAAATTTTAATTATATCGTATTTTATGCGCATAATGACTCCAGGACTTCCCTATATATACCTAAGCTCGTCCAAAACCCTAAAAGAGAGATAAAATACACAACAAAGAGTTAAAAACACATATTTGAGAGAGAAGAATGAGGAAGCTTTATGCCGGATAATATGTCTCTCCGATCTCTTCAGGCTATGTCTCTTTCTTCTATGGAGAACTAATCTCCTAGCAAAGCTAAGGATGAACTCTTATAATTAAGTTATTATAAACATGTTTTTGATTCTTGAATGTTCTTCAACATTTAATATAATTTAGGATTTGTTATTCTTTATTATCTTATGATTATGAACCCAGAGATTGTGTTTTACAAATTTATTTATAGGGATAGTCATGCTTCTTCTATGTGTGATTGGGGAACCCAGTTGTGACTGGTTATATTATTTTATGAGTTAATCTTCTACTGCAGTATTGCATGTGGGTATATTGTCGATGTTAGATAGGTCATAACGATAACATAATGTGTTGTTAACATAGAAAAAACAATTCATCGATTACCTTAGAATTTAATATGTTTTTGATTGAAATATCTTATGATTGTTAGTTTGGGATGTGAAACCGTCAATTGAGTAATAAAAATGAATCAATTACTGAATATAGAGATTTGATACAAGATGGATTCCCGACGCTTTTCTGATTCTCTCTACTGATAACTCTTAAGTGTTTTTCGTAATCTTTAATTTACATTACCAATTTATTCATTCTCTTTAATTAAGTTATTGCTAACATTTTGTTTAACTGAATTAGTTCCTTGTAACCATCTCTCTGAGGAATCAACACCTCAACTATACTGCGATAATCACAAATACTTTTTGGGCGTAATTACTTGTTAAAAAGGAATTAGTCGTATATAGACCAGACGAACAATGTCTATTTGGATATTGCATAATACGAGGAAATATCGGTAGGACACTATTCAAGTAATGTCGGCTAGGATATTTTGTAATATGGCTTGTGTCTCTTGGAAACCTTTGGGTCGTGTAGACCTTTTACTATCGTGGGCGTGTGGGCCCTTCACTTGAGTCATGTGTGTAAGCTCAGGGTTGTTGATAGCCAAATATTGATAGGCATGCGATGAGCAGTCTAATTCCAATATGTGTCAGCTGGAAGTACTCTATTAGACTGGAATTGGAATGAGTCTATGAGTAGGCCCAATGGTAAGCTGATGAAATTCTGATTGTTGATAACATTGTGTTTGAGTGTATTTAACTTAGTAGACTTGTTGTCTATTGGAATATCTATGTCTTTATATGTCGACTAGGACTCCAATGTAGTCTATGACCCATGTTGATTGGGCCATGGGAACAACCTAATGCATCATTTGGGCCAGATGAAAGCCATGAGATATAATATTGAGCAAGTAGGCTCACTGGAAGACCATATATGTTGTTTGGGTCCAAGTGTCGACTGAGACACAATGTCGTTTGGGTCTTTAGCCCAAATTTAGCCCGTACAGTATGTATTTATAATTAAAAATTAATTAAAAAATATATTTTTTTCCTATAAAAATCGGGCTCGGATTATTTTTCCTAAGCCCGGCCGAATCTGGAAACTATAATTTATAGTTGAATTTGGACATATATTCAACATAGTATGGTTAACTTATCAATATAAAATGTTATATAATATGAATATCATAAATACTTATTGGTCTGGTTATTGCCTTATGTTGTTATATCGATGATCGACCTACCCGAATAGGTCGCGGTGGGTCGAGGAGGCAGCACTCCCCGTGGCGGCTCAAGGGCAACACCCCCAAAATCAAAACGAAATTCAAAAGCAAAGTTAATCGAAATATTGATTTCGTGTCCTTTGGTGCAAAAGACATGATTGTCGCGACAATGAGACCTGAAGACGTGTGGAGCATTCTAACTCTCCTTGTCAGGACAACGGATCCTCATTGTCGCGACAATGAGACCTGAAGACATGAATAGCATTATGACTCTCATTATCGCGACAATGAGTCTCTGGTGCGAAAAAACATGACAGAATATCATGTCTTTTGGAAGCAATCTTTGATTGCCTATATATAGGATACAGTTTTCTTCATATAATATGACAAATTTTTTCTTGTAAGTTCTAAAGTAGAGATTCAACAAAGTGTTGAGTTGTATCTCTTATATTTTGTTGTATCATATAATGAATTTACCTGCAACCCTTACAACACATTGTTAGGACAAATATTGCTCTAAGACAATGTAATACACACCTTAAACTAAACTCTCAATAGTTTCAATCTATTGTTTTTAATTTTCTTCAACAAAATTTTATTCTTGGAACAGGTCGGACTCTAACGGTCCGGGTCAGACTCATGCAGTCCATAGGCTCGGTTTTTCTGCGAGGAGGAATTATAGCGTTTCGTGGTGATTGGATAAAGTGCATGTGTATGTGGCGACATGGCACTCAAGAATGTGGTTTGGAGGGGCCCGATATTGTGTTGAGTTAAATTAAATAAAGTCTAACATAAAATTTCATAATTAGGAAAAAAAAAAAAATCTAATAAAAGGAAGTCTATAATTTTATAAAAAAATTAATATAATAACATAATAAACAAATTAATATTAAATAAAAAATTAAATATATAAAATTAAATATTAAAATGAAATTGTATTTTTCGTTACTTAAAAAATAAACCCCACAAGAGAAAATAAATATACAATTCAAATGCCAAAATAACTTGATAATAGTTGTTAATAACATAATAAATCTTAGTTAATGAAAATGTTTTTTTTTTTTTTAATTTTCATGAGGCATGTGTAAATACTCTGACAGCATGATGGAATTGAATTAGGAGTTTTATACTGATTTTTTTTTTTTAATTATGATTTATAACTATTGAATAATACTTTAAAGGTAACTAAATCTTAATCATATATGTGTATTAAAACATACGTGATAAAAAAATTATGAAAAATTTAATACAACTCGGTTCAATATTAAATTTAAATTTGTACAAAATCTATCAACGAGCCTATTTCCACATAAATGACTCTCTTTTTCAAAATTCAAACGAATATTCATAATTAAAAATAAACTTTAAAGTTGACATTGTATAAGTTAGAATGAAACATGATAAAGAGAAATATTTGAAATTAAATTAGAAAGAAAAAAAATTGGCCTCCCCTAGAATTGAACTCATAATTTCTTAGTTTTATTACAAGAGTTAAATTAACCGAGTTAATTTAAATAGTTTACATGATCAAGTACTACAAATAGTTTAGATAAGCATCACTAGTACAAATTTCATAATGTAATTCAGATACATAAAATAATCAAAATAAAACTTTTAGTTATTGTTTATCAAGAGAAAAAAATTATAGAGAGCACAAATCAGGAGAGAATCTTAATTAATGTTTCCACAACACAATTTAAAGCTTGGACTTCATATTCAGTAAAGCATCAGCTGGTAAGTTGGGTCTATGAGGAAGCTGAAGGGTTTGCCAATCTTCATCATCCACACTGATGAAATATTTATCTACTATTTCTTTGGTAACTACCTCTAGTTTTGGAGGTTGCCACTGTTTGAAAAAAGATCATACACGAAAGAAAACTTCCAATCAATCAAATATCTATATATCAAATGAGGCTGCACATATAATATTAATATTATGCTAACAAAGATGTGGGCGAGTAGTTTTCTAAATATTTTTATTTAATTTGTCACCCGAGTTCGAAAAAAATAGACTTTGCCTACTTGTCATTTATGCCTTATTTTCTATTTGTGTATCATATTTACTTGTGTCTGAAATACGTGTTTAAGAAATTATTCACATACCTTTGGCTTTTCGTCTTTGCCTGATAACTTTGATTTTAATCCCTAAAAGAAATTATAATAATATGAGACCCGTTACATTAATTAAGAAAAATATACACAATTAATAAATATAAATCTTTAATTAGTTCATTAAAAAATAAGCTCTAAAATTCCAAATACCTCTAAAAAATTATTGCTCAATATTGCAAATCCCAAGTGAGAAGCGATAACGTAATCACGAGAAAGACATTGTTCAAGATTCTGATGTCGTCCTTTCTTTACCTAAAATATTAAAAAAAATATTTCATAGGTGAAGATAACGATCATTTGCGCGCGCGCACATATACATATATATATATATATATATATAATTAAAATTAATGGATCTTACTGATTTAAGAAAAATTTTGAGGCTTGTAGGGCAAGCTGATTTCATTGACTTAATTGCATTGACTATCCACCTTTGCTCCCCATTTTCTAATTCCTTCTCCTAAATAAGTGGTAGGAAATTAAATTAATGAGTGCAATTTTGAATAATAAAAAAGTTTTGAGTATTCTATGAACATTGCTCCGTTTGCTCATTACCATACATATTTTTCAATCAATCGCGATAATATTCATACATAGTAACATAGAGGGGCGGCCCAGAGATTTTGGGGGCCCTAAATGAATTATAAATTATGTGATCATTTATCGATAAAAAAGATTGTTTTTTAATTTTTTAATATAATGGGTATTAATTTTATTAAATTTAAGACTTTTAATTTTGATCCAAATTTAGGACCCAACCGGCTGTTTGTGTCCACTATTTCCAGGGCCACCCCTATATACATATATGATAGACTGTGAATGAATAAGGAGCAATACTCTAAAAAATTTTTGGGCTAAGAAAATAGAAGTCAAATGTACGTACAAGTGCCAACAATATGCTTTCAACTGTTTCTCCTGAGAAGCACCTGTTGATAATCTTCAATCTGTTTGAATTTTTTTTTTTAATCATCAATATATATATATATATATATATATATATATAAGGAGTCATAATTAGTGCATCTTAACTAAAAGATTAATTAAAAAAAAAAAAAAGAGAGGAAGTATCCGATCATATTTACCTATTATAAAAGTATATTATCATGTTTCAACATTGTTTCTTTTGAAATTTGCTGATAAGCTGAGAAATTGCTGTTGCATCTGAAGAATTCAATCCATCTAATGCATTTTCCAACATTTGTATATCCTGTAAAATAAAAAAAATAAAAAAAATTATTGCAATTTATTCATTTTCTTATAAACAAAATTCAACTAAAGAATTCTATTTGAACATAATAGAATGATACTTTCATCTCTTGAATTATAGTTGGCCACTCATTAATTTTTAATATCTCATGTTAGGGGTGTGCACCTTGGTCGGTTCGGTCGGTTAATCCTTGATTTTTTAATCGAATCGAAATTTTTCGGTTAAGTAAATGTGTAACCGATTTAACCATATTATGACACATAACCATTAACCAATTTAACCATTATATTTCGGTCGGTTTTGGTTAATTCGATTATTAACCAATCCAACAAATATAAATTCATCAACTCACCATTCAACAAAGCAATTTAACACAAATATAAATTCATATTCATCAAATTTAATATTCAACTAATATTATGAAATTTTGGGTTTCTTAATAGACAATAATTTAATAATTTTCGGTTTTAACAATTTATCTAACAATCGGTCTATTAAATTTTGTTATTTACTTATTTAAGGTTTTGAAGCATGTATATATTTCGGTTAAACGCCCCCAAGGGGTGTGGCTTGGTGGTGAGGGTCCAGAATCTCACCTTGAGTTTATGGGTTCGAATCCAGGGGGTGCAACTTCTTGTAAGAGCCTGGGGCAGCCAGGGATTTTACCTGCGCCGCGGCCCAGAATATGTGGTTTGGTGGCGGGTTTCCAACGATTTCAAAAATATATATATATATATTTCGGTTAATCGGTCGGTTCAGTTATAAGAATGTCATAACCGTAACCGAACTGAATACCGAAAAAGTTAAAAATTTTAACCGCAAAAATTGATTTAATCACAATAACTGAACCGTTATAAGAAAATGGATCGGAACGGTTCGGTTAATCGGTTAAAACCGATTAATGCACACCACTATCTCATGTCATTCATGGTGCTAAAACAATATCAGAAAAAACACATTATTGAAAGAAATAAATGACATTTTTATATACAAATCAAACAAATCAAGTTAATTTGTTTTAACAACAATAATATAACATGGTATTTGAATTTATAAGTTGACATGTACAGAAAACATGAAAAATAAATTTAAGTTTTATGCAATTTGATGAATCAATGATCTCGAATATAACACAATAATATTAAAAGATTCATATAACAGACTCCACATATTGAAAGATATATATGACATTTTTATATACAAATTGATTATCCGAGACTCAAACAAATTAAGTTAATTTGTTTTAACAACAATAATATAACATGGTATTTGAATTTATAAGTTGACATGGACATAAAATATAAAAAACGGATTTAGGTTTTATGTAATTGGCTTAATCAATGATTTCATATAGAACACAATAATATTAAAAGATCCATGTAACCGACTTCACATATTGAAAAAATACTTTATTTTATTTAGAGATCTAAATGATGAAAAAAATTAGTCCCTCATAGAGTAGTAGGCACCTTGGAAAGGACAAAATGAGTTGCTAGACCACATGCAACCATTTGTGCTCCACTTAAGTGAGCTCCAGTAAGTCCTAAATATTCTCCTGAAAATAATTCAAAGAAAATGGAATAAACAAATAAATTAAGTACATGAAGAGAATATAAAATATATTTTTTTCGCAAAATATATAATTAAATTAAGTATATAAATTAATCAAGTTACCTAAATATCCTGGGAGTCTTGAAAGGAAATAAGATGCACCAACATCAGGAAAATATCCTATTGCTACTTCCGGCATCGCAAATACCTATGGAGCAGCAGGATAATGTAGCAAGTATAATAATTTCAATATAGTTTTTAAAAATTAGAATAAAAATATGTTAATTACAATATTTATATGAAAATATATGTACACACTCGGCTGTGGGCATCCACATGAAATTTTTCATGCGAATGAACGAGATAGTACATTTATCATCCCACTAATCTAAATATTATTCGAGATATTACATATAATATCTCGTGCATTTACATGTTATTTTCGTGCGGTCGCTTGCACTCCCTCTCTCTCTCTATATAAATTTTTGTAAAGAATAAAACATACGGTGTTCTCGGTCGCGATCTTGTATGGTATATGTATGGACACTCCGACACCACCTCCCATCCGTCAATAAGTGCAACCTTCATTACCCATTTGACATATAATTAAAAAAATAATAATAATAATAATAAAATTAAAAATATACATGTAACCTTTTAAAAATATTCTATAAGAGAGCAAGTCAACTTACGCAGGGCTTTTTATACGTGGCAAGCAAATGGCTCAGGATAAGTTGTTTCTGGTAATGAAGTGCACCAAAATTCCAGTGCCCTGATGAAAATCAAACATAAGCAGTTTACATATTTCACTCAACGATTTATAAAACCCCTATTGTTTTAAAAAAAAAAAAAAAAACACATACAACCTCATAATTCTTAACAGATTTTATTTATTTTAATAACTAATATTTTTCATTTAATAAAAATAGAATGTGAAGTGATAGTATATATATATTAAATTACATTTTTTTTTCCATTAAAAATATCAAAATTTCTGAACGAATGGGGTCAATAAGTCGCTTTTTAAACATTAAAAAATTTTATATCTCTTTTTTCTTAAACATTAGTCACATTAATTACAAGAAGATAAGCCAGCATATGATAATAAATCACCTTCTGTCATATACTTGTAAAATGACATAAGATCCCCACCGGCACAAAAACTTTTCCCATTACCCTGAAAATAAATTAATAGCTTACTGTTAATTATTTATAATCTTGTACTAAACATTGAATTAACTAGATGTAACTAATATTAGTTTTTTTTTTTTTTTTTTTTTTAAATTAACCTTGAGAATCACAAGTTTGACTGCAGAATCGTTCTCGTATTCTTTCAGCTTCTTCAACATTTCAATGATCTGCCAACAAACGGAGTTAAAAAATAACACGTTCCAGTTGATCAAACTCGAATTATTTTGTTCCGAAAGAAAGATATTCACGGGATGGTTTGCCCTATTCAGATATATTCACGTACCATTGGATATGTAATGCTATTAAACTTCCGAGGTCTGTTTAATATCACTTTCTTGACACATGAATTCCCTTCAAAAAGTACCTGATGATCGATTCATACATAAACAAATTAATGAAGTGGATCTTATAATCAAAAAAATTAAGATAAATATGTTGTAAAGAATAGGAAGGAATTATAATACCTGATTAATTTCTCTGCCATATGAGTCTTTCTGAGCCATTTTTAGAGCTAGAGCTACTCTGTGACTCTGGGGGGAATAAAGCTAACTCAATAATGTAGGTGTTGCTATAAAAGAAGAAACCTTCTTGTATATATAGAAACTACAGAATAAGGATGGGATCTCGAGTGAGTCGTAGTCAAAACTTTGATTCAGTGAAGATAAAAACTGATTTTTATAAAAAGTGATAGATACTTCTTATTTTAGTGAGGATAAATCAAAATTTTTTTATTAATAAATTAATTTTTTCATGAATTAATAAAAAATATTTTAATAAAATTTTAGACTGAGCGAATGCGAGTATTCGTGAAAGCCTGTAAATGGCTCTCCCAATGTGTCTGTTGAGTGTTTGAGGCTTTGAGCAAATCTTGGGATGTTGAATTAACATTGTAGTTACTAGATTATAAAGTTTTAGTCTAATTTCAAGTCAATTTTGTATATCCATTCGTGAAGTACTAGAACCTACATGCGCATTACACTACAAGAATTAGACCATTTAGCGTCGAATTGTTTCGACGCCATAAGAGACGGTTTCGACGCAAAAAAATTTAGCGTCGAAAAAATTAGACGCAAAAAAAATGGACGATAAAATGTCGACGAAAATCACTTTTAGCGTCGAAATAATTAAATGCGACGCTAAAAAACAGTATTTTGCGTCCAAATTTTTTCGACGCTAAAGTAAATTGTCCGACGCTATATTTTATATTTCGCGACGGAATAATTCGACGCAAAAATTCAAACTTTTAGCGTCGAAAATTGTCGACGCTAAAGTATATTAAAAAAGTATTATATGTAAGCTTACAGCGACCATTTTTTTTACTATTACCGTCGAAATAGTCGACGCTAAAAGTTTGAATTTTAGCGTCGAAACTTGTCGACGCTAACGTATATTAAAAAAGTATTATATGTACGCTTACAGCGGCCATTTTTTATACTATTAGTGTCGAAATATTCGACGCTAAAAGTAAAAAATTTATTTTTTAAAAATTAGTAATTTACTTATTTTTGGGTCTAAAATATTTAATTTAGTTGAAAAAAAAATGTAATTAATAACAAAATGACAAAATTATATTGAAATTTGTTTTAGAAAAAAGAAATATTATATTAAATCTATTTGTTCAAAATGTTTATACAAAACCAAATATAAAATTAATTGCTACTGTGATGGGGGGACGCTCGAGCCCGATGCACCATGACTCATTGAGGCCTCGAACATCTGACGGAAAGCCAGCAGTTGATGTTCCAACTGCTCCATCTTCTTCTCGTGGTCCATCATCTTCTTCTTTGGTCCACCGTGACCTGTTGTAGCTTCTCCTTAGTCTGCTGCAGCTCGTCTTTGGTGGTGACTAACTCGTCTCGAAGAGAGACATTGTCCGAATTACCACTATTGCGTGCAGATGACGTTGGCTTCTTACGAGTGCCAAGACCAACGTTGTAAGCTGTCTGATTCTTGAAAACCAATTGCGACAGCTGCTCATCTGGTATGGGGTCGGACCCTGTCTCCTGAGTTTGATGTTGGTTCCATCATTTCGTTCTGTTTCAAAAATAAGTTAATATTAGAATTTGAGAAAAAAATTAACATATATAATATTAATTATTTTATTTTAAGAACTGAAACTTACATAGCAGCGTCGGCTTCTTCATTTATCCATCTGTTCCTCTCATTGTAATGCGTCCAACGGAAAAAATCTTGAAATGATTGCACCTCACATGTGTTACTCTGTTATAAACATAAAATAAATTCAATATTATTCCAGATTAGTAAAAACAATTAACTGTTAAATTTTACGTTAGGATATATTTACCTCAGAATGTTCGGCACGATGTTGGATAAATGGCTTCGAACCTCCACGGTGGTTAAAACGCAAATGACTTCGATTTTCCGCATTTGCGTGACATTTATCCTGTATTTACCAACACTGTAAGTACCGAAAACAAAGACAATTATAAATTTATGTTTATTTCAAAATTTACCTCGTGTTTTTTGCTAGACCAAAGCTCACATAAGAATGTCCAATCTTGTTCCTCTATAAAATCAGGCTTGTGTTGTGGAGCATTTGAAGGTCCATGTTCGTCGAATATTGGTTTCAGGACTTTTGTTCTATAATCTTTATAACTTTTCCCCATGTGGTAGTCAATATATTGCTGGACATTCACTTGGGTCAGATCGAAGTCGAACCATTCCTACATGAAAATTCGAGTAAAAATAAGTATAAAATAAAAATGTTAAATAACAACAATATCGAAAACTTACAAGTAGCGAATGGAATAGCTGGTTCATTTTCGTCTCCCACGGTATCTTTCTCCAAGATACGTAGTTTTGGGGACTTCATATCGAGCTGTAGCTCATATGGCTGTATTAAAACGTTGAATTATGTTGTCCGACTTGAGTGTGTCCATCATCTGATATCTCTATCCGGATACGGCCGTGAGCCTTAACGTACTTAGCCAACCCCAGGCCACGGGTGCGTCCTCGACCCTTCACTGTACTTGACTCACCTGTGCTAGCAGAGAAATCACCAGGGCCAGTTGCCCTTGCTGATGTAGATGGAGTCGCGGTAGCCCGTTTGCTATTGCCCGGTGCCATCTGTAAAAACCCGTCGCATTAGCGTCATCAAATTCCAAAGTTCTTATACATATACATATATATCCATACAAGTCAATACAACTTAACAAAAGCGCTTATAACATCGAATGCTCACTTTCGTTTTCAAATTCATTCATTCATTCATTTATTCATTTCACATATGCATTCAGTATCCATATAATCTACGAGTTCCATCATACACATGCATACACACAGTCACACACACAATCAAAAATACAACCAACCACGAAGCACATTTAACAACTCATACATCACAAGCCACACAATCAAACAATAAATACATATCACGACACACCAAACTCATCACACGACTTCTCATGCACACGCATAACCATAACAAACATTCCTGCCCAGAACATACATATACTTTTTTCTTGCCCAGAACAGCAGCAAATGCTGCTGTTGTGGGCGCAAATACATCATCATCATCTCAAAATCATCAAAATCATCCTCAATATCAACAATCTCATCCTCAATTTCATCAAATTCATCCTCATCAACAAATTTAAATCAACAATCATCATCATCATCATCATCAATGATTCCACTCTTTTAACAATCATCATCATACAAATTCATCATTATACATCAACAACCATAAATCATATCATGCAAATTCATCATCAACTTCAACAATCATCATCATCAACAACCATAAATCATATTGACAACCATCACCATCATCATCATCATCATCAAATTAAAATCAAAAAGTGAGACTTACCTTAAATTCGTTGCTTGCGATGTCTAGAAGCCGAGAATGCAGAAAAAGAGAGTGCCTTGGGCGAATTTTGCTCGTTTGAGCCGAGAAGAATAGATCTCTGGTTTTAGGGATTTAAACGACATTTAGCGTCGAATACTTCGACGCCAAGAAGTAGGCGGTTCATTAAAATTTAGGGTTATTTTTCCGGGAAATTTAATTTTCATATTTAGCGTCGAAACTTACAATTCGACGCTAAATTTACAATTAGCGTCGAATTAATTTGATTTTAGCGTCGACTATTTCGACGCCAAAAAACGGGCGGTTTATTAAAAATTTAGGGTTATTTTTCCGGGAAATTTAATTTTTATTTAGCGTCGACACACAATTGTCGACGCTAAATGTAAGACATTTAGCGTCGAAATACAATAGTCGACGCTAAATGTCTACCATTAAAAATAATAATTAAAAACAAATATATCATAGTTATACTATTAATCATTACGTTAATATTTCAAACATATCTAAAGAGTAATTAAAATCAACAACCATACATTATAATCCATAAAATTATTCATCAATCACAAAATACTGTAACTTCATAATTAATCACTATTATCGTCGGTATTTGAGGATTCGTGACTGGAATCGAAGTCATCTTCAGTGTCAAATTGTTCTTCACTTGCTACTTCAACACTCACTTCAGAATGAGGAATTAGCTCAACGTCTGTACTAGCTCGAGTTAATGTGATATTTTTCAGGAACGTTGACAGTTGGTCCAAAAAATATCTGTTCAGGAACTTCAAAATTGCCAGAGACTTCTTGTGTTTCATCTGATATGTCAACTCTATCTTTCTCCTGCGTATCCCAAATGGCCCTATGTTGTAACTTTTCTACCACCATCCATCCAGTTCCTAACTTAGGATCAGGTATATGTATCACTTAACGTGCTTGCGTACAAAAAATGTATGGATCATTCTTGTACCAACAACGTTGAACATTAATTGACGTGAGATGATTACTAACTTGAATTCTCCTCTTTCTGGCATTTGTGTCAAACCACTTACATTGGAATAGCACAGTATGTCGTCTGGGTCGATATATCAACTCAATGACCGATTGCAATACGCCGTAGAAGTCAATTACATCTGAGCCGTGTTCTCCTTGGACTACAATTCCAGAATTTTGAGTCACATGAGTAACATCTCGCTGTTCGGTATGAAATCTAACTCCGTTGACAATACATCCACTGTACTCATAAGCCTGCTTTTGAGGCCCATAAGCCAAAGAAACCAACGAGGATTGCGAGTCCAATTGACCATTTTGCACTTGATTGTTATCTGACAATGAAATATATGTGTTAATATAACAAACTGAAATGTCTAATGTTAGGATCAAAATAAATATAAAATATTCTAACTTACAGTTGTCTCAAACCATTTAGGAAATTCTTTTTTGTGGGTTTCATCAACATTATGGTCACCATCATATTGTAGCATTGTTAGATGTTGCCTACAATAAATTATCACGGTTAATGTATGGCAAAAATACAGTAATGATGCACCAGAAAAACTTACGTTAAATACGGTTGCACTTCATCACAATTACTCAATATAAACCAATGCGCACGTTGAACTTCCTGAAGGGTTAGTAATTTGACACCTACTGCCCCAAATGGTCTGTAATTTTGACGGAACACTGTGATCTCTTGGTTATTACTTGCATCTCCATCATAGTTTGGTGGCCGACGATTAAAATGAGTTTCAATATTCTGCATGTACATCGAACAAAATGTTATTGCTTCACTTATTATAACAGCTTCAGCTATTGAACCTTCAGGGCGTGCCTTATTTTTCACATATTGTTTGTAATCTCCCAAAGCTCTGCAGATATGACAACAAGTTTGCATTAAGACTAAATTCTATGCACATAAAAATGGTTACAAATTTTCTTATATAAAACTGTATATATATATAGTACCTCTCAATGGGATACATCCATCTGTAATGGACAGGACCTCCCTTTCTAGCTTCATCTGGTAAATGCACAGCCAGATGTACCATGACATCAAAGAAAGCGGGTGGCAAAATTCGCTTCAGCTTGCATAGGATTATCACGATTCCTCGCTCAAGGTCGTCAATAACAGATGTGCTTAATGTCCTCTGACATAATTGTTTAAAGAAGCCACATAGATCAAGTACGACGTCGCATACATTCGGGGGGAGATAAGGTCGAATGCCAACAGGAAGGAGAATCTCGAGCAGCACATGACAATCGTGACTCTTTAATCCCGTTATTGTATCATCTCTGACCCAACGCCCAATATTGGATGCATAATTATCAGGGAATTTAACCCTTTTTCAGCCAATCACAGAATGATTTTCTCTCCGATTGATTGAGTACATAACTAGCAGGAGGCTTAATAAAACCTCGAGAGGCGACTTGTAAATGCAATTCACTGCGAATTCTAAGATCTTGTAGGTCCAATCTAGCATTTACAGTGTCTTTTGTCTTACCCGGAATATTGAATAGTGTACCCACTAAACTCTCACAAATATTTTTCTCTATATGCATTACATCCAAATTATGTCGCAAACTCAGAGTCCCCCAATATTCTAACTCAAAGAAAATACTCGTTCCTGTCCAATTCAACTCTTCAGGTAACCGTTTTCGATTTTTATCTCTATTATTAGGATGTTTACCTGGTGTGCTGTCTTTGAGATGTTGATGTTGGCAAAGTATGTCAAATGCAGACAATCGACTGGGCTTACTCTGAGGTTCATGTTGCCCGTTAAATAATTTACTCCTCCGCCAAGGATGACTCGACTCAAGAAATCTCTTGTGCCCCGTGTATCCGATTTATTCCGTAATCGTTGCGAAGGTGTATGACCCGCACAAACTGGACATGCCATGTATCCCTTAGTGCTCCATCCAGATAATGAACCATAGGCTGGAAAATCATTAATGGTCCATAATAATGCGGCATGCATCTGAAAATACTGCTCTGAAGTTGCATCATAGGTATGCACACCCACATTCCATAATGTTTGTAACTCCTCGATCAATGGTCTCAAGTAAATATTTATATCTTTACCAGGTGAACGTGGTGTTGGTTTATTCTAAGGTCCCAAGATCAAATCAAGACATGAAAACATGCGTGAACACATCAACGGAGGTAGCGGAATACTCACATTGATCGGTTGAGTCGATTTGGAGACGAATGAAGTCCAAAAACGCACTGCCCTTCACGCCAAACTGCAACAGTCCACTGTCCCTGCAAAACAGAAATTTGAGTGAAGAAACGGAGCTCCTAGCTTCGTCGGATGGATCCCGTCTCATGGTCGAACCTCCCTACCACCTTCGCAAGACTTGTAAGTGTGCTAGCACTTGATTTTTCACCATGAAAATCACTCTTTGCTTCCCTAAAGTCCACGCCATTTCTGGTTCCAAACCAGTCCAAGAATTCTTCATTTGGGCGTGAGAGAAGAGAGAGTTTTGAGAGAATGAAATGTGTTTAGTTTTAAAAATGATTTACCAAAAATCAATTTATATTTATGCCATAATATTTATTAAATTGATAATAAATTTATGACACAAATCATGCAATGGTTTAGAGTGTCAAACACTCAAACTCCATGCAAGACCATTGAGTGTATTGTACACTATCACCATGCAATGCATTAGAATAAAATAATGCATAAAATGACATGTGTCATGTGGGCCCCACACGTTTCCAAATGAAAGTGGGCCCACGTGCACTCACGCGTTCGGGTTCGATATTTCCGAAATACCGAGCTTACGTCGCGACGTTAATTCAATCGAATAATTGCGGCTAGCGAAATTATTATTTACGTCGCTAACGAATTAATTCTAAATTAACTCGTTTGCCCGAATTGAAATCTAATTTTAATTCCGCGTCGAAATCTAATTTCGTATAATATATCGAATATATTAATTTACAGATTAATTCCAAATTAATCGTTATCTCTCTCTAGACGATATTTTATCCTAGATAAAATATCTCCGTAATTAATCCTAGATTACTTTTCTCTCTCTTCTATTATAATCCCAGATTATTCAAGAGTGCGAGTTGTGCGTCATCGGTGGATTATCGGGAAGCGACCCATGAGATCCCCGGATAATCTGGCAGTAAATACGGTCGTCGGAGTATCCGAATCACGTACGTACCAAGTACTACGTTCTACCGATTTACGAGACAATGTCGACTCCTAGCAAAGCACCAAGTCTTCCCAAGTTCTCCGGACATATTCATCAAAGAATATCAAAGATCTGTTTCAAGCGTAGTATACTAATGTATTGTGCGTATCGAGGCCAGTATCAGATAGTCACGTGCTAGGGCTGGGGCTGGATAAGTGTCTGCCCCGTCCGAAACACATATCGGATGTCTGGTAACTAGTCTCTATAATCGGATATTCATGACCTGGTCATAATATCACGATTGGATGCGCATCACTGAAGAGCACTAATACCGTATCCTGCGTGACATCATCTCCATTATGACTGGAGTGACACTTCCGTCTTGACATCACATCCAATACACTACGATTCTCTGATAAACCCAGAAGTGGTGTACACAGAACCAGTTAAGATCCCCCACCACCAAAACCAAAGTTTACCGATTGTCGTAAGTATTAGCGATGTAAGTCTCAGGTTAAGACTATACACACCTACCTTGATTTCGGCCTCCCATAGACACCTAGTCATAATACCAATGGGATTCCGAAGGGTCTATCCAAAGCGAAGCTGTTTCCCGTACCATCGGTGAAACACGACCTCCTATCGCACTTGCACAAGTATCCAATACTTATATATATGAGAACTATGTCGTTGTGCCCTCACAACGCGCACAAGTGCAATACTAGCCTATTCCGCATTATCGATGTCCAGTCTCGATAATACTACGGCTAGGGATATTTAATGATTAATCCTTCGTGGACTGATACTGTCTCATATCATCTCAATCCAGGAACTAATCATAGGGACCTCTCTTCATTTATATGTCTATGGTGATCTAATCACAAAATGAAGAGAGTGCAATTTCCTTGTTACATAGTTAATTTGCTACAACAACACAATGATCTGTGCAAATAGTGACGCTATGGGTCATATTATCCAACAATCTCCCACTTGGCACATAGCCAGTCACTCGAGTGTCCTACACCCGAACTATGTAAGGTTCGCTCAAATTGCTTAGGAAAGGTTTTCGTCAGCGGATTTGTTGTTTGACGCGATTTATACGATCAACACATCGCCACGATGTATGATCCGAACGAATCAGATGATATAGAAGTATATATCTGGATCGTCGATGAGACCTTTAATTCCTTAGCCTGTGCTGACGCCTAGTTCAGCCGCTAACAGAACTATATCTAATCTAATTAGATTTATTATCGATCCAAATGGCTTCTATTGCTGCTTCAGCTGTAGCAATAATCCGCATTTGTTGTTTATTCGGCAACATTTATCTTGCTCGGAATATTTCCAGCTCAGTTGTTCCGTTATTCAAACTTTATAGTACCATAGTATTTAATTGTTTGGAAACTTGCAGCAGTGATCCCAGTCACTTCAAGTTCTCTTTCTCCATAGTAAAAGATAGCATCTTTAGTTCTCAGAGATACTATCAGATGTTCTTAACTTCAATCCAGTGACTGTCACTTGGATTGACCTGATTGTGACTCCATATGCTCGAAGCGTATGAGACACCAATACAAGTACATTTTAAATGTACAATTTTCCAGAGAGTGTTAACAACTCCAAATCTATCCCAGTAGATCTTTATTCCTCTAATAAAGGTTGTTATCTCCCAGAATTCTACGGAGAATTTCTATTGAAAGACAAGCTTTCAACAATTGTTTTATGGGAATTTCACTGTCAGTGCGCTCTCCCACTAACCTCCTTATATACACAAGAATTATTTCGTTTTGAGTCAAATCATAAACCATTATGATTATTTCAAAACGACAGTTCCAAGAACCTTATGCTTGCATCAATCCAAACATGGATCGAATAACCCGCAAACCTGGTTTGTCGGTTATACAAAATCGTCAGGATGTTGTAAACATCCTCCAAAAGGTTTCCTTTTCAGGAAAGCGATTTTGATTTGTAACTGACATATTTCATAAATGAAATATACAGTTATCAACAAGCATCTTCAAAATGGATTTACCATGGCAACAGGTAAAAAGTTGAACGTTATTAACACAATGTTGATAACGATACCTTTCCGTCAAAACCTTAGGTTTGCACGTTGGTATGTTGCCTTCCATGTATGTCTTCCTTGAAGACGTTTAATGTACCATAGGCACAACGCCTTGTGGTACAACAACTAGTATCCAAACATAGTTGTTATACATGGAATCCATTTCGGACTCATGGCACTTTGCCACAACAGGGAGTCGATACCTCGTATCACTTCCTCATAACGTAGTCGGATGGTACACCTCCATAAGATTGACATCTTTATGAGGTTAGATCAGAAACCCATACCCTAGGTTGTTTTCTGACTCTATCCGATCTACTAGTTTCTTGTGTATTTGAAGATTAATGGTATAGTTTTATCATAGATGAACTGTATTTGTTCCATTAAGATTCAATGCCTTGAACAATATTACTCCGATTTTCATCGAGTTATACTATCCTCCCACTTACCACCGCATATCAGTATTCCTCTTAGGAAAACCACGTGGTGAGCAACAATCTAATTGTTCTCAAGTGAGGTGTATAAGTATAATACTTATGGTATCCCTAGGATGACCTACTATTGGCACTTATCATATTTGGGTTTTAGTTTGGTTTCATCCAAACGCTATGCCTCGCATACCCAAATTATCAGGAATGAGAAACCTCGTTTCTTCCCTGTTCATATCCTATATGATATCTGTCAAACAGATTTATATGGAACCTTATTCTAAATAAGTTTTGCACTGTTAATACATATCCTGTTGAAGGAAATAGTAGCTCAGAGCGACTCGTGATAAACCTTATCATGTCCAACAAAAATTCGGTTTTTGGTTCGGACACACCGTCTAACTAACGTGTCTCGGGAGGAGTCCTCATCTGAAAGAATACCATACTCTTTCATATACATATGAAACTTACTGCTTAAGTATTTTCATTACGGTATTACCGTGGCGGAATAACACTATAGCCGATCTGTTTGTCTACTTCGTGTCGAAACTCTAAAGTTTCCAATCTGTGTTCTTCAAAAACACATAACCAACGTGATGCTGCATCCGTTAAGGTCACGAAATATTCATGTTCAATCTAGCCTAGCTAGATATGGGCCCACTTAATTCATCATGAATAGGGCTAACAGATCGGTGGCCCTTTTACTATTACCAAGTAAATAGTATTTTAGGTATCTTACCTAATAAACTAGATTCATAGACCTTATTTGAATAGTCAAATCTGTCCTAGTACCCACTCTTAAAAGTGTGGATATACGAGTCTTCTTTAATTGTGTCCTAGACAACAATGCCACAAATAAGTCTCCATTGATCAAATCAATTTGAGCTATTTATTTGTCATTTAATATGTTTGAGATTTTATTATATTCAAAATATAAATTCTGTTATTTACATCCAATGTATTTATCTCAGTATCATCTTTATATAATGAAACACTTTAGTGTTCTAGAATATAAAGGTTTTATCTGCAATGGATTAAACACTGATATAGAGATAATGTCTCTAGTTAAACTAGTTACATTATAACATTTCCTAATTTAAGTACATACCCAAAGGGTAGTTCCTAAATTTAGGTATCTACGGTCGAAACAGCGACTTTCGTCCCGTTTCCAATTCGCAGAGAAATCTCGGCTTGAAGCCAGTATCCAGCTCACAGCGGATTCTGAACGTCAATACATATATGTATTATGTACCACACTAAGTATTTAAAATCCAATTTCAATACTAGTAGTAAACATAACTTTGACAAATATTTTTAAAGTTAGAGCCTCGCCCTATCTTTAATTCCTTCGTTTCTTCCATATCCAAATGGTAGTCGCTACGGGATATGTCAATTATCCTTTTCAATATTTCACAAACCTTTGGCCAAGCCTTGGGTTTCGGAAGATATCGAACGATGTGCCCTTGTGCTACATGCCCAATTGCAAACTTTGACTTTTCTCCACTAGAATAGTCAATTAATTATCCAAGAATTATTAATTGCAATTTTAATACTTTTAAATCTAAAGACAGATTTATTATAAGTATATTAATTAAGCACTAAAGTCATCATCACATAAATCTTCCAAAGACTTTATGGCTCTACTATTGCTTAATAATGGGCTTAGTAATAATAAGTTATTTTATCAAATAAATTAACCTATTATTAATTCCCAATTGAAAATTAAATCATTAAAACATTTAATCCAAGGATTATATATATTTTAAATATTCAACCTTTCAATTCTTTCATGATTTTAATAGTCCAACTATTTAATCAATTTAATAAGGTACTATTTATTATAATGATTACAATAATCCAATTATTTAATCAACTATAATTTTAATATTGATTACTATAATCCAATTATAAAATCAACTATCATTTTAATTCAATTATATTGATTACTATAATCCAATTATAAAATCAACTATAATTTGAATAAGTTTGTATATAGTCCAACTATATATATTTTTAAAACAACATAAAATATTAGTCAGACTAATACTTTTAATTAATATGACGAGTAAAATAAAATGAGCGTGTTTAGCGAGTATTCGAACGAATGTTGCAAATTCAATACTTGCCTCCCACTATTTTTCGTCGAGTCTCTAACCCTCTGTGGAGTACTCGGGAAACCGTGTTTCCTAGTGGGCTAGGATCCTATTAAATAACACACAACCCTGACTTTGGCCAATAAAAAGCTGTATGCTATTTAACTAGGTAGATCTCACAGATCAATTGGATCTCATCCAATTCCTAGATCCGGTTAGGTGGACATCCAAGTCCGAAACATATGTATAATGTCAATGTATCCAATACATTTTCCTAACCATATCCTCCGAATCATCTAGGCCTTGGCTTTGGCCAAAAACAAACCTAATGATTCCAGTTAAGCGGGACCCATTGACGAGGAAAGTTTCGTAATCAATGTCATTGGACAAAAAGTGATCTTGACTTTGGCCAATAAAAATCACGATTTGGACAGACACCAATATGCAACAAAACTCTCATGATTCAAGTACATCCTTGATTGACAAAGGTCTTGACTTTGGTCAAAAACAAACCAATGCCAACTTCGGATCTTGAACAAGAATCATTCAATGGAAGGATATTTGCTTAATATAGATTGAGGGATTTTCGCGTGCAAATTGGCTACCAATTAATTATCTTTGTTAAGGTCTCATCATCATACACCCTTAAACATGCATTCTAAATACATAATAAAGCGAGTATGAAATAAAATAATAATGATATGCGGATGGATACTTTACACATTGATCCTAGATCAAATCTCTCCCTTTCTCACTCAAGCTATCACTTGTACTACTTCTACCCGTTACACTACACTTCTAAAGAAACCTCATATACATAGAGGGGAATAGGTGAGAAGAGAATACAAAGAGAAAGAAGGTGATAAGGCTGGACACGCAGGTCCAATTTAATAAATCGAATTTATTACAACAATTTCTAAAATTGCCCACCCATCTAATATCCATCCGATATGCATTATTCATTCAACACAACCACGTATTCACACACATAAGCATGCTATCAATCAATCTAATCAAATTAATTAATCTGATAATTAAGTGATCATCCAATGTTCAAACAACGATTTGATTTTGATCGAGTCAAACTCGTTTTTACGAATAAGTACTCAAAGTACGAATTCATGAATTAAATTAAACTACATCATTAAATCAAATTTAACATGTATTTAATACTAATTCATTATTCAATTCAAAATTAAACATTACACTTTATTTAATAAACCTTTACGATTTAAATTCCAAATTCAATCGCGTCGGGACTCAAAGCCCGATTAACGTCCAACGTCAATTCAATTGAAGTCCAATGGGCTTTAACTAATTCTTTAGGCATGGGCTTCGGCAACCAAAGCCCAATAGTGGAATCACCCAAAATGCCTTAGAAATCAATTTCGGCCCATTAGGCCCAATTAAACATTAAAGGTTCATTAGTCGCAATTGGGCTTTATGGTTAAGGTTTTGGGCCCAATTGGATCCAATCCATTTGGCCTAAACCAACTTGATAAATCAAGCCCAATAGGCCCAATTACAACTTTAAATTCTAATTTCCAAAATTAGGCCCAATTAATTAAATCCAAAAATCCAATTTTCACAATTAATTACCAAAAGTGCATTATATGATTAATCAACTAAATCAACATTTCCAAAACACTAAATTAGTCCAATTAATCATACTTAATTCATTATTACATGTCAAAACACATAATGAAAAATCAAACCCATATTACATGCTTCTAAGTCTCGGCCAAGGAAGGTTATTTTGTCCGATTTGAATTCAATCCGATTAATTACACAATCGACAACGTATTAACTTCCCGAATGATTTCATACACATCCAATGTTCATAAAATCAAAATTACCAAGACATTAAAGGGCATTGTAGATTCGGCCAACATAAGGAATTTAGGGATTTTGTTCAATTCAAAATTCAATCCAATTAATTTCAAATTAACATCATCCTACATGATTCTAACTCATCCAATGAATCAAAATCAAAAATTCCAAATCTCCAAATGCCTTATACCATTCGGCCAAGCTCCATCAATTGGGGAAAATTGATCCAATCATTATTTCATTAAATTGATCCAATCAAACCTTAATTAAACATGTTATAAGCATACTCAAACATTCAATTCATTCAAATCATGCTCAAAACAAGTTTACCCAAATTTTAAACCCTACAAATTTCATGCTTGCAACATTAGCTCTTGATGCCATTGTTGGTTTATTCTAAGGTCCCAAGATCAAATCAAGACATGAAAACATGCGTGAACACATCAACGGAGGTAGCGGAATACTCACATTGATCGGTTGAGTCGATTTGGAGACGAATGAAGTCCAAAAACGCACTGCCCTTCACGCCAAACTGCAACAGTCCACTGTCCCTGCAAAACAGAAATTTGAGTGAAGAAACGGAGCTCCTAGCTTCGTCGGATGGATCCCGTCTCATGGTCGAACCTCCCTACCACCTTCGCAAGACTTGTAAGTGTGCTAGCACTTGATTTTTCACCATGAAAATCACTCTTTGCTTCCCTAAAGTCCACGCCATTTCTGGTTCCAAACCAGTCCAAGAATTTCTTCATTTGGGCGTGAGAGAAGAGAGAGTTTTGAGAGAGATGAAATTGTGTTTAGTTTTAAAAATGATTTACCAAAAATCAATTTATATTTATGCCATAATATTTATTAAATTGATAATAAATTTATGACACAAATCATGCAATGGTTTAGAGTGTCAAACACTCAAACTCCATGCAAGACCATTGAGTGTATTGTACACTATCACCATGCAATGCATTAGAATAAAATAATGCATAAAATGACATGTGTCATGTGGGCCCCACACGTTTCCAAATGAAAGTGGGCCCACGTGCACTCACACGCGTTCGGGTTCGATATTTCCGAAATACCGAGCTTACGTCGCGACGTTAATTCAATCGAATAATTGCGGCTAGCGAAATTATTATTTACGTCGCTAACGAATTAATTCTAAATTAACTCGTTTGCCCGAATTGAAATCTAATTTTAATTCCGCGTCGAAATCTAATTTCGTATAATATATCGAATATATTAATTTACAGATTAATTCCAAATTAATCGTTATCTCTCTCTAGACGATATTTTATCCTAGATAAAATATCTCTGTAATTAATCCTAGATTACTTTTCTCTCTCTTCTATTATAATCCCAGATTATTCAAGAGTGCGAGTTGTGCGTCATCGGTGGATTATCGGGAAGCGACCCATGAGATCCCCGGATAATCTGGCAGTAAATACGGTCGTCGGAGTATCCGAATCACGTACGTACCAAGTACTACGTTCTACCGATTTACGAGACAATGTCGACTCCTAGCAAAGCACCAAGTCTTCCCAAGTTCTCCGGACATATTCATCAAAGAATATCAAAGATCTGTTTCAAGCGTAGTATACTAATGTATTGTGCGTATCGGCCCAGTATCAGATAGTCACGTGCTAGGGCTGGGGCTGGATAAGTGTCTGCCCCGTCCGAAACACATATCGGATGTCTGGTAACTAGTCTCTATAATCGGATATTCATGACCTGGTCATAATATCACGATTGGATGCGCATCACTGAAGAGCACTAATCCGTATCCGTATCCTGCGTGACATCATCTCCATTATGACTGGAGTTAGACCCGGCCACGGTTCCGGTTAAAGAGACTAGTTGCTTGTGAACCAATATATATGCTTCGTACGGGGCAGACACTTTTCCAGCCCCAGGCCTTGCATGTGACATCCGATACTGGATCGCAATACGCAATACTACGTATACTACACCTGACATAGATTATATATTCCTTTAAGAATATTTCTGGAGAATTGGGTAGGCACGGTGCTTTGCTAGAAGCCAACCATATCTCGTAAATCGGTAAAAATGTGGTACGAGGTACGCACATGTTCGGATAGTCCAACGACCGGATTTACTGCCAACATATCCAGGGATCTCATGGGTCGCTTCCCGAAGATTCACCGATGACGTATGATTCGAACATAATTAATCTAGGATTAATTACGAAGAGATTTTATCTGGGATAAAATAATATTAGAAGAGAGAGAACGATTAATTAGGAATTAATCGATAAAATAATATATTCGATATATTAAATGAAATTAGATTTCATAACAGAATTAAAATTGGATTTTAATTCGGACGAACGAATTAATTTAGAATTAATTCGCGAGCGACGTGAATAGTAATTTTGCTAGGCATAATTATTAATTAAATTTGATTTAATTACGTCGCAACAGAAAAATCGTTAATTCGGAATTAACGAACCCGAGCCCGGGATGTGTTCGTGGGCCCACTCGGATTTTGAATTAAGTGGGGCCCACATGTCACATCACAAGTCAAATCACATGTCACTTCACTTGTCATTCACTTCACTTTTTGGTGATGGAAGTTAGTGAAGATTTTGGTGATGACTTTTACTACACTCAAGCTTGATTTGGTGTTGAGATTTACCAAACATTTGGTATATCAAATATAGATTTTTTGAAAATCAAAATACAACACAACAAATCATCTTTCACTCTCTCTCTCTAAAAAACGCCTCTCTCTCTCTCTCTTATGCTCCCATTGATGAGAGCTACAAGAAGGTATTAGGGGATTTTGTTGCAATTTTCTCCATTGCTAGCACATCAAAGAATCATGTAAGGTGATAGGGAAACCATTCCAAAAGCTTGGAATCTCAAATCTCAAAGCTTGGAGCTTGGATTCATCATTCAAAGAGGAGCTTGGAGGATCTTCTCAAAGCAAATTTTTCGTTTACAACGCATCCTACAACCTTTCTTTGTAAGTATGTTTCCGCCATTCTTACCTCTTGTATTCAAATGTTTCATGCTTAATATGATCTTGGGATGACCTTAGAAACCCAACAGCCTATATAAAGTAGGGGTGTCAAAACGAATTGACGAATCGAATTTGTATCGAATCATAAACGAATCGAATCAAAATGGGATGAATTTGTATTCGATTCGTTTATTAAACGAATCCTAATATCAGGATTCGTATTCGATTCGTTTATTAAACGAATCGAATACGAATATTCGTTTAGTCATGATATTATTCAATAATATAAATTATCATAATTTATTTACATTAATTCTTTATAAATATATACATATGAAATACGTAATTAATATGCTTACTAAAAATAGCTCACTAAACATCGATAATATTATTTTTTCATGATAATTAGTTATATTTTTTCGAATCTTAATTAAAAATAATAATAACTAGTAAAAAAAATAATAAAACGAATCGATGAACTTAAATTCGTATTCGATTCGTTAAATAAACGAATCGAATCGAATTGACCAATTTATTAACGAATCCATTTTTTCAAACCTGTATTCGCTTTAAAGCAAATCAAATCGAATGAATAAATGAATTATAACTCAAATTGTCACCCCTAATATAAAGGCCTCTCATTATAGTTCTAAATTCAAACAAATATTAATACACATTTTCTTCACAAATTCTCACATAAAGTTTTCACATTATTTTTATGGGGAATATAAAAAATTATCAAAATATTAATTATTTTTATTTTTCTATTAAATTTTTTCTAAAATTGACCATTAACAAGTGCGCTTAGGACACTCTTTAGCATTTCTTTATAAAAAATGCAGTTTTGTCTTTTGTGTTTCATTACTCAGCACGGAGTACCATAAAATATTGTTGGAAGTTGCAAGTTTTAACTACTTCATCTTTGATAACATAAAATATTTATTTTGTCAGAGCCCAAAATCTTCAGTGTGTGAATTTCAGTTAGTTCCAATTTCCAAATTTATGGCTTTATCTACCACATAACATAACTGTCTTTTGTGTCTGAAATAACAAATTTAAAAAAAATCAGTTTTGAATTTTAAAATTATTTTGTTATTTTAGACTTAAAATATACAAAAATTCGATGTTATTCTTTTAAATAATCAATATCACCATCACGATGTTCTTGTTTATCACTAATATTATTCCAAGATTGATCGTCAAACAACATTAAAATTATTTACAGTAATCAAATTCTCAATTATTATATTTGAATTTTCTTTTCAAAATTTTAAATAAATTGGGCATTTGTACTCATGAATCAACAAGAATAAAATGTATCTTTTATATACATAAGCGTGACCGAAATGAAGGATGTGAAATTGGCTAATGTGATCATGGCTAATGTCCTCAATTATGTAAATTTTTACTATGGTGATAATTTGAGTTATGATTCTTTTATTCGTTCGATTCGATTCGTTTTAAAGCGAATAAGAGTTTAAAAATTAATTTCGTTTAATAAATTAGTCAATTCGATTCAATTCGTTTATTAAACGAATCAAATACGAATTTAAGCTCATTGATTCGTTTAGGATTTATTTTATTATATTCTTTTATTAATTATTGTTAATTTCCAATTAAGATTCGATAAATTATGGCTAATTATCATAGAAAAATAATATTATCGATGTTTGATGAGCTATTTTTAGTAAATATATTGATTATATATTTCATATGTATATATTTATGAAGAATTAATGTAAATAAATTATGTTATTGATTAATATCATGACTAAAAGAATATACGTATTCGATTCGTTTAATAAAAAAATCGAATATGAATTCTGATTTTAGGATTTGTTTTATAAATAAATCGAATACGAATCCATAACATTTTAATTCGATCCGTTTAATATTTGCCCCGAATTAACCTTGATTGAGTGTGAATCGTGTGATAATGATTAACGCATGGTATGAGAAGACTTGGGGACTCACCGACAGAATGATGGGACAAAACGCTGATTCTCATCAATTTTTTATTCTATTTTATTTTTATTATTTTAAAATATATGTCAGAAGTTTATTAATTGAAAACTTAATTCGGATTCTCCCATCCCATGATGTGGTATTTAATTTTAAGAAAAATAACACTTTGACATACTCACTCTTTAGAAAAAAAAAAAAAAAATCGAAATACAGACCCTTATTTATTAGTAAATTTATTATTTTAGATG
This sequence comes from Zanthoxylum bungeanum, assembly GCA_019454045.1. Lineage (NCBI taxonomy): Eukaryota > Viridiplantae > Streptophyta > Magnoliopsida > Sapindales > Rutaceae > Zanthoxylum > Zanthoxylum bungeanum. Next base: position 90,421 of record SKCR01007175.1, read on the forward strand.
AATAAGAATATAATTTATTCTCTTATGTATGTTCACATATCATTCTTATACAAATGAATAATATTAATCATTTAATTTTTAGAACAAAAAATATGTTAAAAATAAATTTTTAAATGTCTTTTTTTTTTTTTTTTTTTTTTTTTTTTTTTTTTAAATATGAAGGGATTTTATATCTCTTTAATTGAATAAAAACAAAATTAAAGAAAATATATTATGTGTTTTTTTAAATCTTATCTTTGAAAGTATTTGCATGAAATTGTATTTTGGCCAAATTTAAAGAGGAAAATAATTATAATTATCTCATTAAATTAATTATGCTATGTCCAAACCTAATTTAGTGGCAGAGCTATTAAGGTTTAATCTGAAATTTTGTTAAAATCTCTCACATATATTAATAAAAATAAATCTAATTTGTTAATAAAATAATTTTAATTTGGTGGTATTAAATCAAAATTAAATGACTCGGTCCATTGGGTGGGACTTGGCAAAGTCCGGGCCCGACTCGGTCCGTTGTCACTCCTAGTTTCTAGGTGGTTACGTCATTAGCCTAATTAATTTACTTATTTCAGCAATTTGGATCATTATCAATTTTTTTATCCAGATCGGTGATTGAACTGGTGATTTAAAAAGTTTAATGAGTCATTGATTCGATCAGTTGAACCATTCCGGTTGAACCGGTGGAATCAACTAATGTCATAAATAATTTTATTGAATGAAAATTAGAAAAAAAAATATAAAAATATAAAGATTACATCATACATGTAAAAAAAATACAATGATAAATTTTTAATAATTTTTAACATTAAAATAAAGTGATTTAGAATATAAAAAAAAAAAAAAAAAGATTTGCTATTCTCTTAATTAATTTTTTTTTTAAAAAAAGTCCTCGTTAGTTTTGATCGATTTTAATAAATTTTATCAATTTTTGACATGCCAATTTTTAAAGATGTTTTGGATCGAACTGATGACCTGTTAAACCGACAGGTCCAATCCCATTAAACTCTTATCATTATACCCTGGCTGCTGCTGCTTACTTATTTGTCTTGAAGTCAAAATTTTCAATTTTTATTTATTTTTTAACCCAAGAGCAATGAATTTGCCCAACTACTAAATATAATAAAATTAATGGAAAAAATGGCATCAGTTGACACTTGCATAGAATCATGATGAGGGCTACTCTTACCGAGGGGTGGGCAAAAAAATTGACCGAATCGAATCAAATCGGACCGAATTTACGGTTTTTTTTTCTAACGGTTCAGTTTGCGGTTCGGATTGGCCCACCCCAAACGGTTTACGGTTCGATTCAGATGCTAAACCGAACCGCACCTATTAAACCGAAACGAACCGTTATAATTAAAAAATTATATATTTTTATAAAAAGATTTACATTTTTCATTTAATTTTACTTTATGTTTTCTTTTTATTAATATGTTAATATTTTTATTCTTAATTTTGTTGTTAATACTTATATTTTTAATTTTATTTGTTAATAATTTTATTCTTAAATTTTTTGTTTTATGATTTATTCTTGGAAGTAAGCTGTTGGATTTGTCTTTAATTAGAATGATGGTAACATCATTATTCGAGGTAATTTTTAAAAAATACAAGAATTAATTGTGCCTCATTTTTCAATCATATATTGTGTGCATGTGTTCTCTGAAGTCACAGGTTACACCGTAGCACTTCATACTATTTGTTCGCTAGACTAGTTTTTTTTGTCTTCACTTAAGTGGATGAATTTTTTTTTTTAAGTAGAATAATCCGTAAACCGAACCGAACCAATCCGTAAACCACTGGTTTAAAAAATTTTCAATCCGAACCAAATCGTTATTTAATGGTTTGGTTTGAGAGATAAAAAATCCGGACCGTAAAATATGATTTGGTTCGGTTTTTAGCAAAAACTGAACCAAACCGAACCGCGCCCACCCCTACTCTTACCCCTCACTGACACTCTCTCTCCCCCTTGTCTCCTCTCAATTTTAGAAAATATCTTATTCTTTTATCAAAAATTTCATTCCTCAATAAACCAAATATATCCCAATTATATATATATATATATATATATAAACCTAAAAATAACATATGTACTTAATTAATTTTTTTTTATAATTTTTTTAAATTTATATTTTTTGCTCTTTATATATATATATATATTCTTTTTTATTTATTTAATAAATATTACAATTTCATATTTATTGTTATTTATTTTATGTTTATTGATTCATTTAATTTTTGTGATTCTTTTTTAATTTATTTAACACTACTTATGTATTATAAAAATGTAATTTAACTAAATAAAATTAATTTATAAAATAATTTTTTTGATAGCATGTTGATTTACGAAAGTAAATAGGACAAATAACTTTTAATAAATATATTAGATTTATTAAAAAAATAGACTATCACAAAATTAATTTATAATTTTTTTTTTTAATACATAAGTAGTGTTAATTATATTAAAAATGAATCAAAAAAATTAAATGAATAAATATGAAATTTATAATATTTATTAACAAAAATCAAAAAATTATAATATAAAAAAATACAATTAATAAAATGGCAAATGGAGTTATAATTAGTATATATTTATTTTTAAATTTATATATATATAGAATTATTCGCAAAGGGAGTTATAATAATTGGGTGATCTTTTTGGCAAAGGGATGAATATTTTTGGAATTGCATATGGGGACAAGGAGGGGGGGGGGGGGGGGTTGTGGGAGGAGTAATTTGTTGGGGTTTTGACGCGAGGGTGCGGCGGAAGCACGGTTCGGGAGAAATCGTAATTTTAAAACTTTTTAAATTATCGAATAAATTATTCACTATCCAATATGAATAATTTATTCATATTTCACCTAAACATATTTATTCGATATCAAATAATGACATAAATAACTAAGAAACGTCGCGAAACTTTTACGAAAACGTATTTCCGCAAAATGGCATAAAACACGTTTTTGACTGAACCGACTACCTAATACACATGGGGGTTGCCCAGGTCAGTCCCAATAGTATCAAGGCAGTTCATGGGCTGCCCGAACAGTGACCAATTCACTGTTTGGGCAGCCGTCACCCGGTTGACTCAAAAGTCACCCGGTAACGCTGTTTTTCACCGTTTTCGCTTATTTCAATTCCGAAACAATTTCCGAAAATTGTTCCAACACCCAAAACACATCCAATACATTCAAATGACATCATTTTCATCACAATCAACCCAGTTTTTCCAGATCTGATTTTACAACAAAAATAATCAATTTTTCATGCTTTAATCCAACTTTTTCAACATTAATCATATTAATCAAAACACCAATTCAAGTCACCACCAATTAAGCACCCAAGAATAATTCTAGACATTACAAGAGTGGTCATAACACTCTAGAATGGAAACTTATCATCAAATGATAAAATTTAATTAATATTACAATAATATTATCCAAAACAACTTCACACATGCACAAAGCCTTCCAATTCATCCTCCAAACCAAAAAGCCCCAAATTTATAGAAAAGAAGAAACCCTAGGATCTCACTAGATCATCAAGAAACAAGAAACATAATTTCTAAGCTTAGGGATTTGTAGAATTACCTTTAATCCTCTAATTCTTTAGCTTTTTTTTTTTCTTGATTTTCTTCATTATCCATCTTGAATCATCAAGTATGATTTGAGAGCTTTTTAGGATGAGTTCATTCGGCCATAGCAAGCCATTAGAAGGGAAATGCAAATTTTTTACTTTAAAAAACCATATTGCCGACTTTGAATGGTATAATTGTCATTTTTGGAAAATTAAATCAATTAAATATAATTAAACTTTATGTTAACAAATCAAATTTGCACACCTAAAGTTTAATTAAATCATGCCACATGTATCAATAATAATTAAACATATTGCATAACATTTATGTAATATGAATATTATTTAATTATTCAAATATTTAACATTTAAATATCCAAATAATTAATTAATATAATTATTATTATATATGTATTTTTATTTACATTAAATAACAAATACATATATTAATGGCATGTGTCAAAATCTCATTTGACAATTAATTAATGTGTATCTAATCAAATTATGTATCAAATACAAATACACAATAATTATGATTGACCAAAAATGCCCCTATGCATGTGTTTCGTTTAATCGATTAAACGATTCGAATTAACTCATTTAATCTGGTGAAGTATTATGAATTATTTGTATTATTCATAACGCATTGCCCAAGTGCTCAACGAGTACACTTCATATTGTGAGACTCTCTAAGTTTAGGTTTATCCGTCACGAAATCAAATTTCGTGTCCATAATTCACCCACTCATGAATTATGACGACCACAGATAATCTCGCTAAACTATGCAAGTCGATGTCATTGCATACGTATAATCCCTCTGTCATAGGCTATCCATATTATACATGGGATATAGATAAGAACGTCAAATCCTTATAGTATAATATAGTCGACTTTCAAATTTACGATCTCTAAATAACACTCGGAACTTGCTTCCGAAGTTATACCACGACCATGGATTTACTAGATCGCAAACACGTGCTAGATACCTATGCCCTGTACACAGGACTTACAGATTCTATCTTGATACGCACTGGATATCATGAGCATCAGTCCACACCCAACGAACATGCAGAGGTCTGATCTAAATAGATCGGTGATGTGACTGCAATCAAAGTGTGGAGGATAACTCATAAATCCACTGTGGTATCTCAAGTCGAAGAATCATTATGCTCGTGACCGGTGTAATCACACGCGTATAACGCAAGCACACATATCGTTCAAGTAGTATAAAAAGTATCGATCCCACGAGGACTTAAAACCTTTTGTTATCAATTTATGAAGTTAAATGTTTACAAGTATCTAATGGATTGATTGTTTGATTGGGTAGTGACTTTAAAATTAAAACAAGTAAAAGAAATAGCGCGAAAGTAGATTTTTGGAAAATTCAATATTAAGAAACTATCCTGGGCTGTGAATCCTTCCAATATCTTTTAAAAGATGAAGTGGTTATTTTATGTTTGTGTAATTTATTGGTTTATTAACCTGGAACATAAAATTATGTAAAAGCCTATTCCGATGGTCAAATACAAATACCAAGTGTAACCCAATTAATCATATTCCTATGTCAACCGAGTTACCTAAATTCATTAAGATTAAGTTCCAATTATAGCTACCCCCACCCGACAGGTATATTCCTATCCTGTAAGGAAATATATTAAAGGGTTATCTATCCTCAAGGAAGATCGTGTGTTATTAAATCTAGGGTCCTAAACCTAAAATCCATTTTCCAAGTTCATTTTAAGTTTACCAGTTCAATTTTATTAATGGTCAGTTAATAAAAAGCATTAGGACTAAGGCTCAATAAATAAACCTTTATATTACCCAAACCATAAAATAACCTCTTATAAACCGATGATATTGGACTTCATCACAACCCCAGATAACTGACTTAGTTACGACACATATTTACGGGTAGTAAAAACTTAAATAAAATAAAAGACATAAAGTAAATTGCTGGAAATTAAATACTGAAAAGTAAATGACGGAAAGTAAAATGCTGAAAATTAAATGCTGAAAAGTAAATGCTGAAAGTAAATTGCTGAAAAGTAAATGCTGAAAGTAAATTGCTGAAAAGTAAATAAAGTAAAAGTACAATAAAAGAAAATGCTGAGGTAAAAGGATCCACTTTTATTACTTCTATTTTAGATATCTTCCTTAATACAATATATTAACTTTGCGTGATAATTACCAACCAACCATATAGGCGGTATCCAGATTAATTCAAATTAATAATTAATTACCAACCGACCAATCAGGCGGTATCCATTTTAGTCAGGTTGAAACCAATTTCAATAATTACCAACCGACCAATCAGGCGGTATCCTCAGTAAGTCAGGTTTTAACTAGCTTATATATTATATTTAAGGGAGATTAATCTAAATATTAGTAATAAAAGTTTTACCTTTTACCCCAATAAGGGGAGTTACCTCCTCATTACTGAAAAGTAAATTGCTGAAAAGTAAAGAAAGGAAAGTATTGTGCGTAAAAGTAAATTGCAGAAAGTAAAGACTGAAAAATAAAGAAAAGAAAGTGCGAAAGCTGTAAATAAACAAACAAGATACAATCTTCAGAGAATTCTTAAGGAATTACATAGAAGAAAATATGAATTTACAAATGAAATGACTTGGTATTTATAGGCAAAATTTTGCCTCCACCAAATCCATTATTAATTGCTCCACGAATTGCTCCACTAATTGCTATCATGTTTGGTGGGAGTTTGAATATTTTATTATTTATTTATTTATTTATTTTTTACTTTGAAAATGACTTTAATAATTACACATAACACATTTCCGGATATTTCATCAATTTCGGTCATGAAAAATTCAGAATTCGAAATTATTTTGTTCTTTAATGTTGTAGATATTTGAGTCTTCTGTAATCTGGAACTTGAATCAGCTCAATCTGATATCGGAGTAAATAGTTATGCCCAAAATACGACAATTGCACAAAATTAGAATCTCTGAAACTGTACTTCGTTAGAACGCCCTTTCAAGTTTTCAATCTCCAAAATTAATATGTCAAGTCCAATTTTTGCCCTTATTTGACCCACATTTCGTCCTAAATGATTCCATTGAGTCCCAACATTATTTTATCTGCAAAATAAACTAAAACACATCAAAACGTTCATCAAACCCGAGAAACTAAACAAAATATTATGGGCGGTAAATATTGATATATTTTCCGCTCATCACACCCCCAAACCTAACATTTTGCTAGTCCTCGAGTAAAAAAATAAAATAGAATAAACAATTAAAAATTAACTAAGCCACTTTCGTAGGGACCACGGTTGCATTTAGCATATGCAACAAGCCTTTAAACCCCTAGGTGTCCCTAGTGGATGAGTTGTAGTCTCGTGAGGGTTTACAGCGACGATACCCACAAACGTCTTATAAAAGTAAAAAGATAGTAAAACTAATGCACACAAAAGAAAAAAGACAAGAGAAAAGAGAATAAAGAAGTTAGTGACTAAACATGTGAAACTTCTAATCCAAGTTAATAATTGTTTTCTTTCTTTCTAGATTGCTGAATAATTGAATTCTCTGATTATTTTTTTTACCATTCTTCATATACACAACCAACAAAATATTAATCAACTCATTTTGCCCACAATAGTAACAAGTGCAGTTGAGAAGAAAGTAATATTTTTGTCCTAAAGTTTTATCAGAATTCATACATTTTTTAGCAATGGAATATTTTTCTGATTTTTTTTCTTTTTTGATTTTTTTTTATTTATATACAATATCTTCCATCTGTGTAGTGAGCTTTGAGTCAGTGACTCACAAACCAGTTGGCTTTAGGGCACTAGGTGTTTAGACACCCATACTGACTTAATTACTCAGATATCCGATATAAATGTATGTGTGTGTATATATATATATATATATATATATATATATATTTTGCAACATCTTCGATCCATGTAACGAGTGTTGGGCCAGTGACTCCCAAACCAGTTGGTTTTAGGGCACTAGGTGTTAAAACACCTTTACAAACTTAATAACTCGGATCTAGGAAGTTTTTTTTTCCCATCGCTTTTTTAGGTGCTTCCTCCAATTAAACTAGAGCACTGAATATTACAAACTTTTCAATTATATCTCATGTCCGTATGTTACCATGCATATTGATAATATCTGTCAATTGAGCATATGAAGATCCATTTTAGTTCGTTTTATGGAGAATTCACAAATTAAATAATTCAAAAGGAAATAAACAAAAATTAACTTGTTTTGAAATAGGTTGAGATACGTCTCAGGAGTGGAAACTCCTTACATAGCTATCTCACACCAATTTCACATGATTAATCAAATTAAAAACAAAAAAAAAACACAAAATATTTTTTGATTTTTGTAAAATATTTCAATTTGTTTTTTGAATTTTTTGAAAATTTTGGCTAAAACAAAACAAAACAAGATACAAATTAACTATTCCCCTCCCTCAAACCTAAATGAGACATTGTCCCCAATGTCTTAAATAGTAGAAGAAGAGTTTAGAAAACCGTACCTGGTTAGCTGAAATTCTACATCTAAAAGGGAAAAATTAAAGGTTAAGATCCTGATTTATCCGACACTTCTTATGATCATTATTAGACCAGTTAATCTTGGAAAGGATAAGGTCGATTTGTGGTTCAAAGGCTAAGATTTGGTCAATTAAATCTGGGGCAGTTCTGGCAGTAAAGAAGAGTTCTTTTAAAGGTTTTGACACGAACCCATTTCTCCGGGCATCATCAAGAAATCCACAAAGAAAATCAAAAATCCATCAGCGTTAAATAGTCCAATCGATTTCTGGTGTATGTTCAAGTTCGCCCAAGATAACACTATAAAAATCTCCTCCAACGTACCCAACCCTCCTGGAAAAGCAATAAAAGCATCAGCACGGTTAATCACTTCCACCAGTCATTCAGACATACCTGGCAAGATCAGTTCCTCTCCGTTTGATGGACCTATCAGATTCACCTCCACCAAGGGTTTTGGGATGATTCTCAAGACTTGACTGCCTCCTTCCTGTACCGCCTTTGAAACGATCCACATTAGTCCAAGATTGCCTCCGCCATACACTAGGTGCATATTCCTTTCAGCAATAACTCGACCCAATTCTTGTGCTGCCGCTACGTATTATGGCTTAGTACCAACACTAGTACCACAAAAGACATAAATATTTACAACTCGTCTTCTTGAAGTGACTTCCATTTTTATATATTTCTTTCTCAGCTCTGAATGCCTTCAAAACTGCAATGATGAGTTGAATTTATAGAACCTGAAAAATGGTGAGTAATAATAGCACTAGTATCATCCAAAGGACGATTAGTAGCAAAACAGTAAATCGTGAAAGGTCAAAAAGTCTGGATCCTGTCGGAGAAAATAAAAGAAAATAAAAAATAAAAAACAATTATTAGGAAAAGACAAATAGATATAATATTTACAAGAAAGTAACAGCTTGATTGACGTCTATGCGTCAGGGACAAGCTTCCCATCCAATTTTCTTATAAATTGGCAAATAGGGTCTTTTAAAGTCAGATTCCCGAGACTATATTGTTGTCTTTCTTTTCGAAATTGTATATATAAAATGTGAATTGCATGATGCACATATCCACTGGGATGCGTCTCAAGAGTCTTAGATATGTCATCCAAAGACTCCTTACTCAAGCCATCCATAATGAATTTAATCTTATCTTCGCGGTTATCAGACATCATTCCTAAAGAACGACAACGAGTATTACATGTCATGCGAGCAAATTTATAGCAAACACCCATTCTTTTAGCTCTTCGCTTTTTATCATAGGTGCTTCTACCTAAACCAGGCATATGTGAAATAAAAGAGGCAGAAGACTCACCTGCTGACCGGCGTAATCACACGCGTATAACGCAAGCGCACGTATCGTTCAAGTAGTATAAAAGTATCGATCCCACGAGGACTTAAAACCTTTTGTTATCAATTTATGAAGTTAAATGTTTACAAGTATCTATTGAATTGATTGGGTGGTGCCTTTAAAACTTAAAACAAGTAAATAAAATTGCTTGAAAGTAGATTGAAGAAAATTCAAATTTATAAAACTATCCAGGGTTGTGAATCCTTCCAATATATTTTTAAAAGATGAAGTGGTTATTTTACGTTTGTGTAATATATTGGTTTATTAACCTGGAACACGAAATTATGTAAAAGCCTCTTCCGATGGTCAAATGCAAATACCCAGTATAACCCAATTAATCATATTCTTGTGTTAACCAAGTTATCTGAATTCATTAAGATTAAGTTCCAATTATGGCTACCCCCGCCCGACGGGTATATTCTTATCTTGTAAGGAAATCTATTAAAGGGTTATCTATCCTCAATGAAGATCGTGGGCTATTGAGTCTAAGGTCTTTAACCTAAAATCTCTTTTCCAAGTTCATTTTAAGTTTACCAGTTCAATTTTATTAATGGCCAGTTAATAAAAATCATTAGGATTAAGGCTCAATAAATAAACCTTTATATTACCCAAACTGTAATTTAACCACTTATAAACCGGTGATATTGGATTTCATCACAACCCCAGATAAATGGCTTAGTTACGACACATATTTACGGGTATTAAAAACTTAAATAAAAGAAAAGACATAAAGTAAATACTGGAAATTAAATTACTGGAAAGTAAATGCTAGAAATTAAATTACTGGAAAGTAAATTACTAGAAAGTAAATGCTGAAAGTAAATAAAGTAAAAGTACAATAAAGAAAATGCTGAGGTAAAATGATCCACTTTTATTACTACTATTTTAGATATCTCCCTTAATATAATATATTAACTTTGCGTGATAATTACCAACCAGCCATATAGGCGGTATCCTGATTAAGTCAAATTAATAATTAATTACCAACCGACCAACCAGGCGGTATCCATGCTTAGTCAAGTTAAAACCAATTTATAATTAATTACCAACCGACCAATATGGAGGTATCCTCGTTAAGTCAAATTTTAAATAGTTATTATATTATAATTATGGGAGATTAATCTAAATAGCAATTATAAAAGCTTTACCTTTTACTCCAGCAATGGGGAGTTACCTCCTTATTGTTTGAAAAGTAAAAAATGAAAAAGTAAAGAAAGGAAAGTACTATGCGTAAAAGTAAATTGCGGAAAGTAAAAACTGCAAAAGTAAAGAAAAGAAAGTGCGAAAGCGGAAATTAATTACTGAAAGCTGTAAATAAACAAACAAGATACAATCTTCGTAGTTATTCTTAAGGAATTTCAAAAAAGAAAGTATGAATTTACAAATGAAATGGCTTGGTATTTATAGGCAAAATTTTGCCTCCATCAAATCATCCACCAAATCCATTATTAATTACTCTACTAATTACTCCACTAATTGCTCCACCAAATCCATTATTAATTGCTATAATGTTTGGTGGGAGCTTGACTATTTTTATTTTTTATTTATTTTTTTGCTTTGAAAATGACTTTAATAATTACACATAACACATTTCTGGATGTTTCATCAATTGCGGTCATGAAATCTTCAGAATTCAAAATTATTTTATTCTTTGAAGTTGTAGAACATTGAGGCTTCTTTAATCTGGAATTTGAATCAGCTCAATCCGATATTGGAGTAAACAGTTATGCCCAAATTACGACAATTGCGCAAAATTGGAATTTCCGAAACTGCACTTCGTTAGAACGCCCTTTCAAGTTTCAAATCTCCAAAATTAATATGTCAAGTCCAATTTTTGCCCTTATTTGACCCACATTTCTTCCTAAATGATTTCATTGAGTCCCAATATTATTTTATCTGCAAATTAAACTAAAACACATCAAAACGTTCATCAAATCCGAGAAACTAAACAAAATATTAAGTAAAAGGGGTGGTAAATATTGATATATTTTCCGGTCATCACACCCCCCAAACCTAACATTTTGCTAGTCCTCGAGCAAAAAAACAAAATAAAATACAAGAAATAATTAAAATTAAACTAAGCCACTTTCGTAGGGATCACGGTTGCATTTAACGTATGCAACAAGCGTTTAAACCCCTAGGTGTCCCTAGTAGACGAGTTGTAGTATCGTGAGGGCTTACAGCAACGATACCCACAAATATTTTACAAAAGTAAAAAGATAATAAAACTAATGCACACAAAAGTAAAAAGACAAGAGAAAAGAGAATAAATAAGTTAGTGACTAAAGAGATGAAGTTCTAATCTAAGTTAATAGTTGTTTTGTTTCTTTCTAAATTACCGAATAAATAATTATTTTTACCATTCTCCATATACACAATCAACAAAATATTAATCAACTCATTTTTTCCCACAATAGTCACGAGTGTAGTTGAGAAGAGAATAATATTTTTATCCTAAAGATTTATCAGAATTCACACATTTTTTAAGAAATGGAATAAATTTTTTTTTGATTTTTTTTATTTATATACAATATCTTCCATCTATGTAACGAGCTTTGGGCCGCTGGCTCCCAAACCAGTTGGCTTTAGGGCACCAGGTGTTAAGACACCCCTACAGACTTAATTACTCAGACTTCAGATATATATATATATTATATATATATATATATATATATATATATATATATATATATTTGGCAACATCTTCGATCCATGTAACGAGCTTTGGGCCAGTGACTCCCAAACCAGTTGGTATTAGGGCACTAGGTGTTAAAATACCTTTACAGACTTAATAACTCGGATCTCAGACGTGTTTTTTTTAATCCCATCGCTTTTTATAGATGCTTCCTCCAATTAAACTAGAGTACTGAATATTTCAAACTCGTCAATTACAGGTCATGTCTGTATGTTACCATGTATGTTGATAATACCTGCCAACTGAGCATATGAAGATCCATTTTAGTTAGTTTTATGGAGAATTCACAAATTAAATAATTCAAAATGAAATAAACAAAAATTAACTTGTTCCGAAATAGTTTGAGATACGTCCCAGGAGTGGAAACTCCTTACACAGCTATCTTGTAACATCCCCGATCTGGAGATGCTACCGGCAGGGGATAGTGGTACTAACCCCATAGCCTCTATCTGTCTCACTGTATTCGAAACTACTCAAATACAATGTTACATATGCAATTCATAACTCAACTAGGCATTATAATACTTTTACATTTTTATAATTGAAAGTTCACAGTGTCATTTTCTTACAACTTCTTTAATGATTATCTATGCGGACTAATGTGATACTAACAATGTATATAATTACTGTGACTCTGAACTGGACTTTATGTTGTGTGACTCTGTACTGGTGGACTCCAACCCCGGTGACTGCATCAGTATCCGTCCTCCCGAGCTTGTCCTCCTGGAATCCCTACAAAACAACTAAAAACTGGGGGGGGGGGGTTAGATTGCTATACAATCTAAGTGAGCGGACAAAAATCGAAATCTGAAATAAAAGTCTTTTAACTTTAAAATCATATTTTCAAAATATCTTTTGTGGAAACTCTGTTTCTGAAAACTTCATTTGTCTGAAAACTGTCTTTAAAGCACTAGTTTCTGAAATCTCTTTACTAAATTTCAACTCTTATAAAATTTGAATACTGAAAATATGAAAGCTTTATACTAGAGATCTGAAATTCAAGAACTGTTATTTAAAAACTTATTTATGAAAACTGTATACTGAAAACTGAAAATCTGAAATCTAAAAACTGTTTTACGTCCAGGACCATCACTCAACTGGACGCCACTCTACACCCAGGATCATCACTTAACTGGGTGTACTCTAGAACTGATGGTACCCTACGTCCAGGACCAATACTCAACTGGCGACGTAGAGCTCTACACCCAGGACCATCACTCAACTGGCAGTGTAGCCACCAAGTTCTGAAATCAGGATTTTGGGACCCTGTAGCCCCTAGTCCTGCTCGAGGATCTGAGAGCGTACCCTCAGTCCTCCACATGTGCACATGCTAGTATATCCGTCAATTCCAAAGTATCCGTCAATTCCAACTGTGTCTGAAGTTACATACTGGGGTGAGGTTTTACCTCATGCCCCGAAAACCATAAATCTCAAGTTTAAAACGTGTCTTTTATAAATCACAATTATCTGAAAAATGACTATAAACAAATAAAGGCTAACGCCCTACGTGTTGGAAAAGTAAGTCTGGATTTATAAATAACAAGTAAATCAATCAATAAAATCAGTTTAAAGAAAGAGTGTCCACTCACAGTGATCAAGCCTAGCTGAGCTGGCACTGAATCCTTGATCGTGAGGAATTGGGTTCCTGTGGATAAACTTTGGTAGAAACTTGATTAGAATTATCATATTCGATAAACATCGACACATTTTCTTAAGATTTACTCGAAAATCGAATACTTAAGACTTATAACGGTTCTAATTTGATGTAAGATATGAAAATAAATTGATACGAGTCTTTAAAGGTGATATCTAATGCTTTAAGATGAAATTGGGGTCTTAAAACTGTTTAGGTGCGTTTTTAGCTTCGCGTCGTGACGCAGGAAGGATCTCGCATCGCGACGCGCGGCGCCCTGTATTTGGTTTCTGCTTCGTCCAGCGTCGCGACGCGCGGCGTCCAGCGTCGCGACGCTACTACGATTTTCCAGATTCTGTTTTGCTTCATCAACTCTTCCAAAACTCAACTTATTCAATTTCTAATCCATTTTAGTGTTTCCAAACTTCAAACCCATAACTCAAACATCAATAATACTTCATTTTAACTTACTTTATCCTTCCATTAATCAAAATCACCCTCAATTAATACATCTAATTCATAATGTAAATAAACCCAAAATTCAACATCTTAAACCCATATGTCTAAATGCTAAATCATCAACTCTTAAACTCATTTCTCATCATTTTAAACACAATATTATCATTATCAAATCTTCTATTTCATCAAGAATAAAAAACTTGAGATTTGGGTCATGGATTTCTTACCTCCATTTTCTTGATTTTCTTCTCCTTCCATTATGCTTCAAGAAGGGAAAACTCCTTTTCCTTTCCTTCTTTTCCATTCTTTCTTCTCTCATTCTTCTTCCTTTTTCCTTTCTTCTTCTTCTTCTTCTTCTTTCCCTCCATTTTTCTCTCACTGTTTTCTTCTCTCTCTCTTTCTTCCAAGACCGATTTCTTCTCTTTTTGGTAAGGGTGAATAGTGCCATTTTTATAGTAGGACCTAATTGATAAAAGAAGAATATAGAAACATCTAGAGAAATGGAGAAATTTAAGATTTTTATCATTTTGGTCCGTTTTTACTATTCATCCAGATTTTAACTTGCGTTTTTGACCCGTTTCTGGTCCGATTTTGGAAAAATGTATAATGCAGAAAGTTGTAGGTCTTGGTCTAAGCTTTCCAACGATATAAAATTCATAAAATTCTGAGTTTCTATGAAAAATTTATTCCCAAAATACTATATATATTACAAAAGGGCATACGGTACATTTTCTTCTCGGGATCGTTCTCGAAGTCTTTTCATAACTGTATCTGAATCCCGTCATGATTTATTTTACATTCCTTGGTCTTGTGCACAAAAATATCGTCATAGGTAGTAGTAATATCTACTGGTCGTTACAAATCTCTTACACCAATTTCATCCGATTAATCAAATTAAAAACACAAAATATTTTTTTTTGATTTTTGTAAAATTTTACATTTTTTTGTATTTTTTTTTTGAAAATTTTGGACTAAAAATAAAAACAACATAAAAATAAAATACTACAACTGTTCCCCACCTCCAAACCTAAATAAAACATTGTCCCCAATGTCTTAAAAATAGAAGATGAGTTTAGAAGATAGTACCTGGTTAGCTGAAATTCTACATCTAAAATGGAAATTAAAGGTTAAGATCCAAATTGCATGGGTTGCCTCCCTGCTAGCGCTAAGTTTAAAGTCGTCAGCTAGACATGATTGCCCGAACGTTAGGCTGGATTTGAAAGTGTGACACTTTTTTTTTGTCGCTCAAATGATTCTCCCTAATAGTGCTTGACATGCTTATTTTTAACCTTGAATGTTTTGTTGGAGTCGGGATCATGTAACTCAACGGCTCTATCTGGTAAAACCTTGGTAATTAGGAATGGTCATAACCACCGAGATTTTGGCTTCCATGGGAAGAGTTTCAACCTTGATTTGTTTAACAATACCTTCTGCCCTGGTTCCAGTTGTATGCGCACTAACTTCCATCATGTTTCTTTCTGACCTTTTCTTTGTATAATTTGGCATTCTCAAAAGGCTGAATGTGAAATTCCTCAAATTCATTGAGCCGGTGGAACTGTTTCTCTTATGTTGCTTGTAGTGCAAGAATATGCTTCTTCAGTACGCATTACACTTTATCTTCAGGCCCCACAGGCAATTGACATGCTTTAAGTTTGTCAGTAGAACTTTGCATTGCATTGGAGGTCTGGATGGTACTATTTATCATATCAAGGCTGAAACAATCCTCTTTCTCGTCATTTGGGAAATTCATGGCTTTAAAAATATTGAATGTTACTTCTTGGTCCTGTACCCTCATGGTTAGTTCTCTTTTTTGTACATCAATAATGGTTCGACCTGTAGCCAAGAATGGTCTCCCGAGGATGATCGACACATCTTCATCTTCCTCCATATCAAGGACAATAAAATCTGCTGGGAAAATGAATTTGTCAACTTTGACTAGCACATCTTCAACTACACCTCCCGAAAATACGAGCGCTCTATCAGTAAGTTATAGAGATTATTTCTCCAATCTGCAGTTTCCTGTAAATAGAAAAAGGCATCAAGTTAACACTCGCACCTAAATCGCACAAAGCCTTACCGAAGTCATGTTCTCCAATGGTGCAAGGAACAGTGAAACTGCCAGGATCTTTCAACTTTGGGGGAAGCTTCCTCTGAATGATGGCGCTGCATTCTTCTGATAATGCTATTGTCTCGTAATCTCCCAATCTCTGTTTTCGTGAAAGAATGTCTTTCATGAATTTGACATAGCTGGGCATTTGTTCCAACGCTTCTGCAAATGGAATGTTGATATTCAGCTTTTTGAAGATCTCCAAGAATCGAGAAAACTGCTTGTCTAGTTTATTCTTCTGGAGACGCTGTGGAAAATGTGGAGGTATAGTGATTCTTTCTTGATCTTTTTCCTTTGCTTCTTTTTCCTCCATCTGTGGAAATGCTTTGCTGCTTTCTTTTGGAACTTCCTCAACAGTTGTCTTAACTCCAACATTTTTGTTAATTTCAGTACCGCTTTTTAATATGATGGCATGACATTGCACCTTCCCTATGTTCCTCGGATTTGGTTCAGTGTTGCTAGGAAGGTTACCTGGCGGTCTGTAACTCTGAACATTGGCCAGTTGTCCAATTTGATTCTTCAGTGCTTTAATAGAAGCAGATTGACTTTGAATTAATGCTGCTTGGGATTGAAACAAAGCATCATACCTAGCTGCTTGAGAGTCTTGTTTTGCTTCTATCTTTTTCAAGTGGGTCAGCACTTCTGTTATTCTTGTTTATTTGTCATACTCCTGGCCTTTGTTTTGCTGTTGGAATCCGGGTGGTGGATTATTCATTTGCCCTGAATTGTTGTTCCATGCGAAATTAGGATGATTCCTCCACCCTGGGTTGTAGGTGTTGGAATATGGATTGTTCCCCTGTCTGTTGAAATTGTTGACGTAATTCACTATTTCTTTATGTTGGTTTGGCTCTGGTGCTCGTCCATATGGTGAACTTGTGGTTCCGGCAATGTTTACAACTTGTGCGCTGAGTGTTTCTAGGTATTTGCACATCTGATCCAACTTAGTATTCACTGCTGAGTTGGCTCCAACTTCATATATTCCTGTAATTCTTTGGATCATGCTTCTTTCTGTTGGCCACAAGGAATTGTTGTTAGCCATTTCTTCGATTAAGTTCCAGACTTGATCTTCTTCTTTTGCCATCAAAGCTCCTCTAGCAGCAGCATCAATTGTGGTTCTCATTAGTCAAGAAAGTCCATTATAGAAAGTTTGGACTTGAAGCCACTTTGGAATCTCATGGTGAGGACATTTCTGGAGCAAATCTTTGAATCTTTCCCAAGCTTCGCAGATCGATTCTGAATCTTGCTGCCCGAAGGATGTGATGTCATTCCTCACCTTTACTGTTCTGGCTGATGGAAAGTACATTGCAAGGAATTTGGTGTCTAGAGTGTTCCAAGTTGTGATGGAACCTGCTGGTAGTGAATGTAGCCAAGCTTTTGCTCTGTCTTTCAAGGAATATGGAAAAACTCGTAGTCTCATTGCTTCTTCTGCCGCTTGGTTGTAATTGAAAGTGCCACAAACTTCTAGGAAGTTGCTGATGTGAGCATTATGATCTTCAATTGTATTCCCCCAAAACTGTACTGACTGCTGAATCATCTGAATATATGTTTTGATGTCACACGTATTTGCTGGTAAGGGAGGAAGTACAATACATGAAATGAGGCCGTCCAACACTGGAATGGTTCTGTCTCGAATGAGAATTGGTGGTGCAACTTCTAAAGGTTCAGGTTCCATGTTAACGATTGCTTCTTGGCCTTCTCGCCTTTCCCTTCTTAACTGTCTGATGGTTCTTTCAATCTCTGGGTCAAGCAGTCGGAGTTCAAAGCTTCTGGTTCGTCTCAAGTAACAAGAAAATGTAAAAAGAAAACAAAAAAAAAATAAGTAAAAAGAAATTAGATACAAGTAATTGTATCTAACCTCAAAACTAATAGTGAAAGATAAATAAATCCCCGGCAACGGCGCCAAAAAACTTGACCGGCGTAATCACACGCGTATAACGCAAGCGCATGTATCGTTCAAGTAGTATAAAAGTATCGATCCCACGAGGACTTAAAACCTTTTGTTATCAATTTATGAAGTTAAATATTTACAAGTATCTAATGCATTGATTGTTTGATTAGGTGGTGACTTTAAAACTTAAAACAAGTAAAAAAAATTGCTTGAAAGTAGATTGAAGAAAATTCAAATTTATAAAACTATATAGGGTTGTGAATCCTTCCAATATCTTTTTAAAAGATGAAGTGGTTATTTTACGTTTGTGTAATATATTGGTTTATTAACCTGGAACACTAAATTATGTAAAAGCCTCTTCCGATGGTCAAATGCAAATACCCAGTATAACCCAATTAATCATATTCCTATGTTAACCAAGTTATCTGAATTAATTAAGATTAAGTTCCAATTATGGCTACCCCCGCCCGACAGGTATATTCCTATCCTGCAAGGAAATCTATTAAAGGGTTATATATCCTCAAGGAAGATCGTGGGATATTGAGTCTAAGGTCTTTAACCTAAAATATCTTTTCCAAGTTCATTTTAAGTTTACCAGTTCAATTTTATTAATGGTCAATAATAAAAAGCATTAGAATAAGGCTCAATAAATAAGCCTTTATATTACCCAAACTGTAATTTAACCCCTTATAAACCGGTGATATTGGATTTCAGATAACTGGCTTAGTTACGACACATATTTACGGGTAGTAAAAACTTAAATAAAAGAAAAGACATAACGTCAATGCTGGAAATTAAATTATTGGAAAGTAAATGCTGGAAATTAAATTACTGGAAAGTAAATGCTGAAAGTAAATAAAGTAAAAGTACAATAAAGAAAATGCTGAGGTAAAATGATCCACTTTTATTACTACTATTTTAGATATCTCCCTTAATATAATATATTAACTTTGCGTGATAATTACCAACCAGCCATATAGGCGGTATCCTGATTAAGTCAAATTAATAATTAATTACCAACCGACCAACCAGGCGGTATCCATGCTTAGTCAGGTTAAAACCAATTTATAATTAATTACCAACCGACCAATATGGCGGTATCCTCGTTACGTCAGATTTTAAAGAGTTATTATATTACATGTACGGTTTTCGAGGCAGATGTAATTGCATGTTATTGCTAAAATTTCAAGTCCAATGGCTTCATGTTGCATGTTTATTGTTAAAGGTTTCATATTATATTAGAAATTACATATTATTGGTGAAAGTTGCAAGTCTAATGGTAGATGTTGCATATTCAATGGTCATAGTTACATGTACCATTTTCGAGGCAGATGCAATTGCATGTTATTGCTAAAATTGCAAGTCCAATGGTTTCATGTTGCATGTTCATTGTTAAGGGTTTCATATTAGAAATATTACATATTTTTGGTGAAATTTGCAAGTCTAATGATAGAAGTTGCATATTCAATGATCATTGTTACATGTGTGGTTTTCGAGGTAGATGCAATTGCATGTTATTGCTAAAATTTCAAGTCCAATGGTTTCATGTTGCATGTTTATTGTTAAAGGTTTATATTAGAAATATTACATATTTATTGGTGAAAGTTGCAAGTCTAATGGTAGAGGTTGCATATTCAATGGTCATAGTTACATGTACGGTTTTCGAGGCAGATGCAATTGCATGTTATTGCTAAAATTTCAAGTGCAATGGTTTCATGTTGCATGTTTATTGTTAAAGGTTTCATATTAAAAATATTACATATTTATTGATGAAAGTTGCAAGTCTAATGGTAGAGGTTGCATATTCAATGATCATATGTACATGTGCGATTTTCGAGGCAGATTCAATTGCATGTTATTGCTAAAATTTCAAGTGCAATGGTTTGATGTTGCATATTTATTGTTAAAGGTTTCATATTAGAAATATTACATATTTATTGGTGAAAGTTTCAAGTCTAATGGTAGAAGGTAGAAGTTGCATATTCAATGATCATAGTTACATGTGCGGTTTTCGAGGTAGATTCAAAATGCATGTTATTGCTAAAATTTCAAGTAAAATGATTCCATGTTGCATGTTTATTGTTAAAGGTTTCATATTAGAAATATTACATATTTATTGGTGAAAGTTGCAAGTCTAATGGTAGAAGTAGAAGTTGCATATTCAATGATCATAATTACATGTGCGGTTTTCGAGGTAGATTCAATTGCATGTTATTGCTAAAATTTCAAGACTAATTGTTGGCGTTGCAAGCCTAATGGTAAATATTTCATATTATAAAATATTTCATGTTTATTGTATGATGTTGCATGTCTAATGGTATTTATTGCATATTCAATAGTCATATTTACATGTGCGGTTTTCGAGGCAGATGTAATTTCATGTTATTGCTAAAATTTTCAAGTCTAATGGTTTCAGTTGCATCTTCATTGTTAAAGATTTCTTATTCAAAATTTTAGATATTTATTGTTAAAAGTTTGATATTGGTTGCATATTAAATGGTGTTTGTTGCATGTTTCATGATCATTATTTAATTTTTATATTTCAAGCATAAAAACTTTGCAGCATGTTTTATGGTTTAAAGTTGCATTTTAATGGTGAAATTGCATATCAATGATGTCAGGTTACATGTATTGGTTATATTTAACTGTTAATTTTTATTCAATAACATGTTTAATGCTTCGATTTCGATCTCGATTTCGTGTTTAATGGTTATAAGTGAATACAAAAAGATGAAACATAACAATTGAATGACCACAAGTTTATAATATTGATATCTGTGGGACACAGAAACTGGGCGACGCATGCTGTCCCGGGCTCGCGGCCCGGTCGGGAGTACGGAGTAGCCACGGGGGACTAAACCGGAGAATAATGGAGTCGCCACCCGGTGTGAACCGGGAAAAGGAAAATGAGATTTAAGGCCGCACTCACCCCTCGCAAGGGAAGACCTCAAACCGTTGGGTTCAGAATGGTCCCTTACTTATGTCACTTGTAATGAAAGGATTTGTGTAATAATTTAATCAAGCTTAAGTAACACTTATTTCCAAGAGTATCATGCTTCTAAATCCATGTGCACAAAGATAAAACTTACACCTAAATTCATGTATTTCACATCTAAGATTGCATGCTTGAAAGTACATCAAAGTAGCAACGAACATACAACTTCATTGGCATATTGTTTTCATGGAAACACAAGCACACACTAACCACGCAAGCATACATAAAGGCGAATCAAATAATGGCGACCATGTGATTACATGACATATCATAAACAAATAGCCATTACATGTCCATGCATAAATAAAAGGTCAACTAAGTACATAATGCAAAAAGACACTTAAGGATGCAATTAGGTATTAAAGTAAGCATGCTATGACATGGTGCAAAAGAAGATAACTAACATGGACACCAACGCACATGTGAGCACCATTCCAAGTGGTACGTGGAATTGTATCCCAAGTACAGACCGCATTACCATCCATTCGGAATCGGCTACGAAATTTATGTCTGGGTTTCCATCCGATATACCACAAGAAATAATACTCAAATGCTATCATGACATGGATATATGAATTGTAATACGTTAAGCCAAGACTAAGGGATAGATGATGCAATCAATATATGAAAGACGCGGCAAATATCGTGGTAAAGGTAGCCTTTTAGGCTTTTCTTTCCCCGAATGGAGAACCCTTTTAGTCCAACACAATAAGCCCATGCGCTTTTCATTACAATGCGTACAAAGATAAAGATAACTATATGAAACTTCGTATACCCGATTGAACACATCTTACATTCAACCGAATATACATCAACCGGCGCGGCAAAACATCGTGGTAAAGGATTTTAACCCCTCAGAATAGGGGACCTTTAATCCAACTTACTAAGCCCATGCGCTCGATCATAATGCATATGAAAAATAAAGACAATAATATCAAACTTAGTATGCCCGATTGAACATATCTTACATTCAACCGAACACACATCAACCGGTGCGGCAAAATCGTGGTAATGGGTTTTAACCCCTCCAAATAGGGGGCCTTTAATCCGACTTACTAAGCCCATGCGCTCGATCACATAATGCATACAAAGAATAAAGACAATAATATCAAACTTAGTATATCCGATTGAACACACCTTACATTCAACCGAACAACATCAACCGGCGCGGCAAAGCATCGTGGTAATAAACCTCAAAATAGGGGACCTTTAATCCGACTTACTAAACCCATGCGCTCGATCACATAATTACATAAACAAGAAACATGCAGAATTTAATTGACGAATAATATAAATCAAAGCAACATAAAACAAAAGAAGGTGCCGTTTACTCAAGCGGTACGTGGAGTTGTATCCCGAGTACAGATCATACTACCGTCCATTCAGAATCGGCTATGAAATTTATGTCCGGGTTTCCATCCGATATACCACGAGAGTTGACACATCTTTCATTTTATTCCAAGGCCACAACATACAATATTTCGTAATACATGCATATTTATCTACTCAAGGGCCACAACATGCATTTTAACATAATAATCATGCGAACAATACTCAATAAATAATAAAAATAAAACTGAAAACCAGTGTGAAAAATACCTCAGTCAAACTTTTTATGTCGACTTTCGGACTCGCGTTTCACGGCTGTCAGAAGGGCTATCGCTCCGCAACTTTTCTGGTTCACTGGTTTGCGTTTTACCTATCTGTTTCGCTGCTCAAGCTACTGTTTTGACTCCGTTTTGCTGCTGTTTCCTCGCGGTTTTCTGCTTACTGTTTCAGGTCTATTTGTTCACTGTTTTGGCGATGTTTAGGGGTCTAGGGGCCGCTGTTTTTCTAACAATTTCGGGGCGAATTTTGGATGTTTTAAGGTCAGCTTTTAGGGCAGTTTTGGGGTTGATTCGGGGACTATGAGGGCTGGTTTCAGGTTGTTTGTGTGAAGCCGAGAGTGTTGTCTGATACGTGGGCTGAAGTTCCGTGAGTCACTTGGTTTTATGGACAGTGGCGGTTTATTGCATGTGTCCGTTTGTGACTTTAGTTAGTGGGTGTGTGTTGTTTGATATGCTGATTACCGAGTGTAAGTGGGGTCGTGGTTTGTGAACATGACTGCTGGTGTGTGGCGCTGACTTGGTTGGTTCGTGTGTGCTTCGAAAGATGGTGGGGGGGGCCTGAGTCAGTTTTGTTGGCTCAGAGCAGTTGAGTGTGCGTGAGGAAGATTTATGGAGGGTACAGGTGGCGTGGAGTAAGACAAGGGCAATAAGGGCTGCTGAGAGTTGAAAGCTTGTGGTGTTTGTGAGAGTGAGGGTGAAATAGGCTGGTTTTAATTGCTATGTGGCTTACGTTGATGAGAGGGGGCTTTGTTTTTGTTTTTTTTTTTGTAATGCCGTGAATGAGAGTAGTGTCCAGGGAAGTGCATGTCTTGGTTAGGGGTATAGAGAAGGGTTAGGGTTTCTCATTGTCTCACAAGAAAGGATGGTTTGGCATTAAAGAGAGGATATGATATGGTGTTAGACAAGGAAAGCAAGGGATTTGATGGAGACAAGATTGACTTAGATTAGGAAGGTTGAATATTTGATTGGCTTGGTTTAGGAATACAATTTGTTAGATTAGGAAGTCAATATCTTTAAATTGGTTATGAGTGATTTAATTAGGCATGACATCTTTTTAATTTAGTATATGATTTTGTTTAGTTAGGAAGTTAATATATTTGATTTATCTAAATTAGGCATGATTATATTTTATGTTTTATTTAATTGGTAAATGGTTTAATTATTTTATTTAATTCAATTACATTATTTAATTAATATTTAATTTAATTTGGGTGTATTTAGGGGCTATGGGCGTGTGTGTGCCTCTCTTGGTGGGCTAGGTGTTGTGTTGGTTTGGTGAGTGGGTTTGGGCCAAGATTAAAAGGTTCTGGGTTTTTTAGGCTAAAGGTGCTTTAAAACGGAGGTCCACCAGCGAGCCCGAAGCTAAACAAGTTAGTCAAATTCGACAAAGTACTGATTTCCATCTTTTCCCTTCGATGTCTGTTTCCCGCGGCTTCCTCGACTTAAAAGGTAGTGCCTCCAAATGAGACTCATCATCGGGATTTATATGCAAAAATGCAGTGCCTACAGTCGCCCCCACTTTGATGGGACTGTGTGTAACGTGTAACAGTGACAATCCTATCAAAGTTATGCAAAGCATTTTCACTTACCTGGCTCGCCAGCTGCCACTTGACTTGCCATGTGTTGCGTGGAGTTGGATGTTGTGCCGTACCTGGCATGCTAAACCTCATACCTGAGGTGTCGTAGTTGCGTCTCTGTACCTAGAGTATCGCAGTGGTGTGTGTCCCTACCCAGAGTGCCGTACTTGGCGTGCTAAAGCTGTACCCAAGGCGTCTTTGTAATATCTCCATATACGGAGTGCCGTACCTGGCGTACTAAACCTCATACCCAAGGCGTCGCAGTAATATCTTCATACCCGGAGTGCCGTACCTGGCGTGCCAAACCTCATACCCAAGGCGTCGCAGTAATATCTCCATACCCGGAGTGCCGTACCTGGCGTGCTAAACCTCATACCCAAGGCGTCGCAGTAATATCTCCATACCCGGAGTGCCGTACCTGGCGTGCTAAACCTCATACCCAGGCGCGCAGTAGTAATATCTCCATACCCGGAGTGCCGTACATGGCGTGCTAAACCTCATACCCGAGGCGTCGCAGTAAATCTCCATTCCCGAAGTGCCGTATCTGGCGTGCGAAACTGATGTCTCCATACCCGGAGTGCCGCACCTGGAAAAATTGATATGATGTCTCCATACCCGGAGTGCCGTACCCAGCAAAACTGATTATGTATCTCCATACCCGGAGTGCCGTACCCGGAAAAATTGATCTGATGTTAATGTGGGCCTCGCCCCTAGAGTTCCATACCTGGCTAGACTGATGCTGATAAGGATGTGGGCCTCGCCCCCAGAGTGCCATACCCGGCCAGACTGATGCTGATAAGGATGTGGGCCTCGCCCCCAGAGTGCCATACCCGGCCAGACTGATGTTGATAAGGATGTGGGCCTCGCCCCCAGAGTACCATACCCGGCCAGACTGATGTTGATAAGGATGTGGGCCTCGCCCCCAGAGTGCCATACCCGGCGAGACTGATACAGTTAATGATATGGGCCTCGCCCCCAGACTAATACTGATATGGGCTTCGCCCCCATGCTGATACTGATATGGGCTTCGCCCCCAGATTGATGCTGATGTGGGCATTGCCCTCAAACTGATGTGGGCCTCGCCCTAACACTGTCACTGATGTGGGCCTCGCCCCCAAACTGGTACTGATGTGGGCCTCACCCCAACACTGTTACCGATGTGGGCCTCGCCCCAGATTAATACTGATATGAGCCTCAACCATGGGACTTATCCCTACGACTGGTACTGATGCGGGCCTCGGCCCTGAAACTGATGTGGGCCTCGCCCCAACACTGTTACTGATGTGGGCCTCGCCCCAGATTGATACTGATATGGGACTCGTCCGTAAACTGCTGATGTTATATTGATGCTTCTGATTGGCTTTCATTTGCCGCTTTCTCTTTTCTTCTTCAAAACCTGGGAATACAAAACAAAAACAAAACGAATGCCAAAATGTGTTACGTGTATGCATGCATGCATGAGTGTGCTCCACTTTGGAATGCCATTTTCGGCAGTTGTTGTGGTAGCGGTCCATTTTTGAACCGTGTTGTCCGAGAATGTGGCTCATTTTTGAGCCGTTACTTGATAAGGTGGTCTTTGCCGCTACAATCCTGTGAATACAAAACAAAAATTGTATGTATATGATATGTATGCATGTATGTATGGATGCATGATGCTGATGTGGGCCTCACCCCCAAACCGATACCGATGTGGGCCTCGCCCCCAAACTAATACTGATCTGGGCCTCGCCCCTAAACTGATGCGGATGTGGGCCTCACCCCTAAACTCATACTGATGTGGGCCTCGACCCTCGGGACTCATCCCCAAACAGATACTGATGTAGGCCTCGGCCCTGGGACTCATCCCCAAACTGATGTTGATGTGGGCCTCGGCCCTGGGACTCATTCCCAAACTGATGCTGATGTGGGCCTCGTCCCCAACTGATATTGATATGGGCCTCGCCCCCAGACTGATACTGATATGGGCCTCGCCCCTGTGATTCATTCCTGAAGACTGCTGACATTGTACTGTTGCTGCTTCTGGTTGGCTTGCATTTGACGCTTTCTCTTTTTCTCATTTGAAACATGTTATTTCAAAACAGAACAACACAAAAAGGATGCAAATATGTTTACGTGTATGTATGAATGCATGAAAGTTTCCTATCCCGTTGGTCTTCTGCCGGTACTCTTGGTGGCTGCTCGGTTTTCTCTTCCTCTAAGCAAGTAGCTTCAATCTATCCACATGATCGGCTCAGTGAACTCATTTCCTTCCAGGTCCGATAGCCTCACTATCCCATTTCCCATTACTGAACGGTATTCTGTCATTTTGCTTGCTTCTTTTGGGAATCCCCCGTTTTCTGAGTGTGCTGAATATCATGATATCATGGTTGAATGCTTTTGTCAAACATACTCATGTCATGCAGGTTGAAGGAAAGGACTCGAGCAAGTAGGCGAAATGGATTGTCTTTATTATTATTCAGGAAAAGGTTCAAACAAGTAGACGAAGTTGATGTCTTTATTAAAAATGAAGAAAATAAACCAGAAAGAGCAGTTTCATTGCCTTCTTCCTCGGCCTACGGTTCTTTACTACTGTTATCCTTTATCTCAATGCAAGAAGCCTGATGATTGAGAGTTTGGAGGACAAAGGTTTCGGGTAGGTCGGAGTTGATCATGTAAGTCGGTGGGGGAACAGATGATAATCTGGTAGAGGGTTGGTGTGTGTGCTAGGGCTGTTCTTTTTCAGGATCGGGTATTTTGTGGGCATCAATGGAGTCCTGAATTTCATACCGGAGGCGGAAGGGGGAACAGCTGTCAGTATCATGGCCGTGTTGCTGGTGGAGTGACAGTAGCGGTTCTATTCTTAGCTGTGGTGGTGGGGATTTGGAAGTTGTTTAGGCTCCAAAGGTTTTAAGAATCCTTGCCTTGTCAACTTCTCAAGTACCTTGGGACAAAGGTCTTCCCAAGTTGGAGAACGCCGGTTCTTGATGGCAGCAACCTCGGCAGTAGTGGTTTTGGTCTCAGAATGCCCCCCAAAAGTCCTCCTATTCTGGCCAAAGAACTTCGGTTCTCAGCTTCATCTTCTTCAATGTCCATGACAGTTTCCCTCAGCTGTCGGAAATCCGCAATCATTGAAGTCATCCTCCTCAACTTGCCATAGATCGAGGGCTTAGTGCCCCTTGATGATAATTTAATCTGGTCCTTCTCAGAGGGCCGAGTTTGCATCTTCAGAAGCTGGCTTCTCCAACGGTCTACATACTCCTTGAAGCTTTCTTTCGGCTTCTGCTTAGTGTTCTCCAAATCACGGAGTGACAAATCAATCTCCAAGTCTGTAACATACTGTTTCAGAAATGCATCTGCCAATTCCCTCTAATCCTCCTTAACCTTTCTTTCAAGGCTATGGTACCATACTACGGGTGGCCCCTCAAGTGACATCCCAAAAAACTTTTGAGCTTGGCGCTGTGTCGGGCCCACTGAACTCATAACTGACAAATAATGTCGGAGGTGGACCCCTCGGATCCCCATTCCCATTGACTTGGTCATATCCGGCATCTTGAACTGAGCAGGCAACTGTTCCTCAAAGGTCATCGCCTCATAATCTAGTAATTCTTCGTCCTTACCCTTCATCTTACGGGTAACTGACTCAACCTGATCCCGAAGCTTCTGAAATCTGCCTGAGACCCAATCACTCTGCCTGTTGCATACTCTGCCATATCATCATCAAAAGTGGGGATATCATCCCCCAAGCCATTCAGAGGCTCCTCGCGCCTCACATTCTCAGAATTTCCCCCAGCAACGGGGTACAACCATATTTTCCATGGCGGTAGTCAAGGCTTGCAACTGTTCGGTTAATTTGGCGAAACCATTTTCCAACTGATCTATCCGGGATACCTCATTATCTGATGTACTCATATCTTTACCGGTCTTTTGGTGTGTCTTCCTCTTCCCTAACCCAACGGGAATCTTTGATGTCGTTTATAAACATAGAGGGTGTTAACATGATGTATGTATGTATGAGGTGCATGAGATGCATGTAACATATAGAACATACTAAATCAATTAAAATTTTCAAACAAATCGGCCCATATATCATTTTAGAAGCTTTTGGGCTAACTGTCATAGGAGTGAACCCGTCCCAGTTTAAATGGCCCAACGAGTTCACATCTCATGGCAAGGAGTCCAACTAAATCCAAATGGTAATGTTCTGAACCCAAGCACAAAATGGCCCATCAATATTTAGAAGCCTTTGGCCTAATCGTCCATAAGATACGTTCTTGTCCCGTTTAAATGGCCCAACAAGCCCACATCCCATGACAAATGGTCCCAAATGGATCCAAACGACGATGCTCCCAAACACAAGCATAAAAGAAAGGTATTGCAAACATAAAATAATAATTTCTATAGAGTGGCCCATCGACATTTCAGAAGCTTTTGGCCCAATTGTCAAAGGATACAAATTCGTCCCAGTTTAAATGGCCCAGCAAGTTCGCATTTCTGACAATAGTCCAACTACATCCAAATGAGGATCGTCCACAAGCACATACTCAAGGAAATAATTGTTACTTTAACCATACAACCCCGGTCTATGGGTGGGTTCGCAAGAGTGTAGACAAAGGCTCTCACCGGCGAAGGATGGCCCATAACTAGGTCTCCCCAATCAAGGGTTCGAGCGGCCAAGTGAGCACACCATTTTTTATACACTAAGGTACG
Organism: Zanthoxylum bungeanum; assembly: GCA_019454045.1. Lineage (NCBI taxonomy): Eukaryota > Viridiplantae > Streptophyta > Magnoliopsida > Sapindales > Rutaceae > Zanthoxylum > Zanthoxylum bungeanum. The sequence continues at coordinate 119,507 of SKCR01007175.1, forward strand.
TGCCAGTGAGCTATGGTGTTTGACCGACTGTCAAATGGATTTCCCGTTGTAGATTCCCCAGAGGGAGGGTGGAGCGAGGCTGACTTAAATACCCAAGCCTCTTAGGCTCTTATCGCTTGGTGTCAGGAATAAACAACGAGTCCTCCAAATTAGTCCATCACAATAGGCTACGAGTAGATGGCTATCTAGGTGCCTTCATAGCTTTTCCTTCTAGAAAGGTAGTGAGTGAAGGAAGACACCAAACCATTACCTAGCCTCAAAATGCCTTTGATTAAACCCCCATTTTATCCACTATAGACACGGTCAATTAGAACATAAATCCAAACATTAGAAGACAATATTTCGGGGCCGATTCTCTATCCCCAGTGGAGTCGCCAGGCTGTGGGACACAGAAACTGGGCGAAGCATGCTGTCCCGGGCTCGCGGCCCGGTCGGGAGTACGAAGTAGCCATGGGGGACTAAACCAGAGAATAATGGAGTCGCCACCCGGTGTGAACCGGGAAAATGAGATTTAAGGCCGCACTCACCCCTCGCAAGGGAAGACCTCAAACCGTTGGGTTCGAATGGTCCCTTACTTATGTCACTTGTAATGAAAGGATTTGTGTAATAATTTAATCAAGCTTAAGTAACACTTATTTCCAAGAGTATCATGCTTCTAAATCCATGTGCACAAAGATAAAACTTACACCTAAATTCATGTATTTCACATCTAAGATTGCATCCTTGAAAGTACATCAAAGTAGCAACGAATATACAACTTCATTGGCATATTGTTTTCATGGAAACACAAGCACACACTAACCACGCTAGCATACATAAAGGCGAATCAAATAATGGCGAACATGTGATTACATAGACATATCATAAACAAATAGCCATTACATGTCCATGCATAAATAAAAGAGTCAACTAAGTACATAATGCAAACAGACACTTAAGGATGCAATTAGGTATTAAAGTAAGCATGCTATGACATGGTGCAAAAGAAGATAACTAACATGGACACCAACGCACATGTGAGCACCTTTCCAAGTGGTACGTGGAATTGTATCCCAAGTACAGACCGCATTACCATCCATTCGGAATCGGCTACGGAATTTATGTCTGGGTTTCCATCCGATATACCACAAGAAATAATACTCAAATGCTATCATGACATGGATATATGAATTGTAATACGTTAAGCCAAGACTAAGGGATAGATGATGCAATCAATATATGAAAGACGCGGCAAATATCGTGGTAAAGGTAGCCTTTTAGGCTTTTCTTTCCCCGAATGGAGAACCTTTTTAGTCCAACACAATAAGCCCATGCGCTTTTCATTACAATGCGTACAAAGATAAAGATAACTATATGAAACTTCGTATACCCGATTGAACACATCTTACATTCAACCGAATATACATCAACCGGCGCGGCAAAACATCGTGTAAAAAGGATTTTAACCCCTCAGAATAGGGGACCTTTAATCCAACTTACTAAGCCCATGCGCTCGATCACATAATGCATATGAAAAATAAAGACAATAATATCAAACTTAGTATGCCCGATTGAACATCTTTATTCAACCGAACCACACATCAACCGGTGCGGCAAAGCATCGTGGTAAAAGGGTTTTAACCCCTCCAAATAGGAGGCCTTTAATCCGACTTACTAAGCCCATGCGCTCGATCACATAATGCATACAAAGAATAAAGACAATAATATCAAACTTAGTATATCCGATTGAACACACCTTACATTCAACCGAACACACATCAACCGGTGCGGCAAAGCATCGTGGTAAAGGGTTTTAACCCCTTAAAATAGGGGACCTTTAATCCGACTTACTAAGCCCATGCGCTCGATCACATAATTACATAAACAAGTAACATGCAAAATTTAAATGACGAATAATAAATAAATCAAAGCAACATAAAACAAAAGAAGGTGCCGTTTACTCAAGCGGTACGTGGAGTTGTATCCCGAGTACAGATCATACTACCGTCCATTCAGAATCGGCTATGAAATTTATGTCCGGGTTTCCATCTGATATACCGGAGAGTTGACATATCTTTCATTTTATTCCAAGGCCACAACATACAATATTTCGTAATACATGCATATTTATCTACTCAAGGGCCAAAACATGCATTTTAACATAATAATCATGCGAACAATACTTAATAAATAATAAAAATAAAACTGAAAACGAGTGTGAAAAATACCCTCAGGTCTAACCTTTTATGTCGACTTTCGGACTCGCGTTTCACGGCCGTCGGAAGGGCTATCGCTCCGCAACTTTTCTGGTTCACTGGTTTGCGTTTTACCTCGCTGTTCGCTGCTCAAGCTACTATTTTGACTCCGTTTTTCTGTTGTTTCCTCGCGGTTTTCTGCTTACTATTTCAGGTCTATTTGTTCACTGTTTTGGCGATGTTTAGGCGTCTAGGGGCTGCTGTCTTTCTAACTATTTCGGGGCGAATTTTGGACTGTTTTAGGGTCAGTTTTTAGGGCAGTTTTGGGGTTGATTCGGGGACTATGAGGGCTGGTTTCAGGTTGTTTGTGTGAAGCCGAGAGTGTTATCTGGTACGTGGGCTGAAGTTCTGTGAGTCATTTGGTTTTATGGACAGTGGCGGTTTATTGCATGTGTCAGTTTGTGACTTTAGTTAGTGGGTGTGTGTTGTTTGATATGCTGATTGCCGAGTGTAAGTGGGGTCGTGGTTTGTGAACGTGACTGCTGTGTGTGGCGCTGACTTGGTTGGTTCGTGTGTGCTTCGAAAGATGTGGGGGGGGGCTGAGTCAGTTTTGTTGGCTCAGAGCAGTTGAGTGTGCGTGAGGTAGATTTATGGAGGGTGCATGTGGCGTGGAGTAAGGCAGGGGCAATAAGGGCTGCTGAGAGTTGAAAGCTTGTGCGTGTTTGTGAGAGTGAGGGTGAAGTGGGCTGGTTGTAATTGCTATGTGGCTTACGTTGATGAGAGGAGGCTTTGTTTTTGTTTTTTTTTTTTTGTAATGCCGTGAATGAGAGTAGTGTCCAGGGAAGTGCATGTCTTGGTTAGGGGTTGTTTATATAGAGAAGGGTTAGGGTTTCTCATTGTCTCACAAGAAAGGGATTTTTGCATTAAAGAGAGGATATGATATGGTGTTAGACAAGGAAAAAAGGGATTTGATGGAGACAAGATTGGCTTAGATTAGGAAGGTTGAATATTTGATTGGCTTGGTTTAGGAATACAATTGTTAGATTAGGAAGTCAATATCTTTAAATTGGTTATGAGTGATTTAATTAGGCATGACATCTTTTTAATTTAGTATATGATTTTGTTTAGTTAGGAAGTTAATATATTTGATTTATCTAAATTAGGCATGATTATATTTTATGTTTTATTTAATTGGTAAATGATTTAATTATTTTATTTAATTCAATTACATTATTTAATTAATATTTAATTTAATTTGGGTGTATTTAGGGGCTATGGGCGTGTGGGCCTCTCTTGGTGGGCTAGGTGTTGTGTTGGTTTGGTGAGTGGGTTTGGGCCAAGATTAAAAGGTTCTGGGTTTTTTAGGCTAAAGGTGCTTTAAAACGGAGGTCCACCAGCGAGCCCGAAGAAACAAGCGAGTCAAATTCGACAAAGTACTGATTTCCATCTTTTCCCTTCCGATGTCCGTTTCCCGCGGCTTCTGCGACTTAAAAGGTAGTGCCTCCAAATGAGACTCATCATCGGGATTTATATGCAAAAATGCAGAGCCTAAAATATCTACATATAATTTTCGTTAATTACATATGTCAATGAGCATCTACATGAGTTTTACACTTATTGTTTCCGCTTACATTTGTTATTCACTACGACAGTTAATGAACATTAGGAGAGATTTCTTAATTTTGATATTTACTTAGAATTAAGTACGTCAACGGTTGAATATCCGATCATTTTGGACGAAATCAAAACCAAATATAATATCTCAAACCGAAAAATTACACTTTTAATATATATCTAAAATAGTAAATTTGGTTATAATTCATAGTCTTTCGGATAATTACTAAAGTTAATGAGCATGAAGTACAATTTTAAATTTTTTCATAATTATTTTTTATTTAATATTAAAACTAATAAGCATGAAAATGAATTTTTATTAATTACATAAGGTGAGAATTTTTTAATTATAGTCTTTCGGATAATAACATATGTTAATGTTGATATCTACTTATAATTTTCATTAATTACATATGTTAATGTTGATATCCGCAACTGACTAAATAACGGAAAATTGAAAAAAAAGAAATATGATAAATTTTGAAAAATTAATCAATTATTTACTTATTTATTTATTTATCTAAAGTATTAAATTTGGTTATTGTGGATGCTGGTTTTCGCCCGAGGTCCACAATCGAGAATTTGTAGGTAGAGGCACTAGCGATCCTGCAAAACAAAGGTAGAATGAGCGTGAATGTTACTACCCACCGGTGTGGTGGGTGCCGTAGGCACTCCGACGCTCAAGTCAGTAGTGAAGACGAGCATAAAATAAGGAAGAGCAAGGTTTAGGGCTACCTTGACCTTCGTGGACTGCCGTGAGGGCGGTGGACCGGTGTTTAGATAGTAAGAGGCTATGAGAGCTCAAGTTTGAAAACTAAGACTTCTCCTGGAAAAACTCTGCCCTATGCTCGTGGATTACCCCTTTTATTTATATGCTCTTGGGAAGTGTGCTTGTTTAATACATTAATTGTTTGTCTGTTGGCCCATGAAGAGGGGGAGTTATGAGTTCAAGCGTATCATGGGTTGGCAACTGATGAGTTAGAAGGGCACTTTGGTAAGATATTTTCATGGATATAGGCTTGTAAAATAACTTGGGCCGATATAAGCTTACAAACGGGCTTTTGGGTTCTTTAGACTGACGGGTGATGAGTGTTGGGCCTCCCTTTATGCGTAGGCCTGAGAAGGTATTTGGGGCCCAAGTCCATTCTCGGTGTTGTTTGGGGGTACATTTGGTATAGGGCCCGAAGTGAATAGTAAAAAATACTCTTGGCCCAAATTACGCCCGTACAGTTTATCCCATTCTCTCTAAGTCAAGAAGTCCTTGGCTTGGAGAGTATTTGATGCGTGTGTCGTCTGAGGCAAGACCATAGGATGTAGGTGTACCTGAGCGTTGATGCTACCTCTCAATTGAACCAAATGAATGCCATGTTGTGAGCTTGACTCTACATGAGCCATTGGGGATGTTCCCAGTTGAAAGAACCAGATGAAGGTAAGGATCGTGAACTTGACTCTACATGTGCCATTTGAGATGTTCCTAGTTGAAAGAACCAGATGAAGGTCAGGATCATGAACTTGACTCTACATGAGCCATTGGGGATGTACCTAGTCGACTGAACCAGTTTGAAGGTCAGGATAATCACCACTTTACTGATCAAAAGACCAATGGAGTCTTCAATGTCGTCTGGACCAGATGGAGGTCCGGTCTTCATTTGACTCGACATGAGTCTATGTGGGATGTCCCCGGTCGACTGAACCATATAAGGTTCTGGGTATTATTCATACGAAATTATCGTATGGACTGAGGAAAGTCCATGTCTACAGTTGACTCAACGTGAGTCCTTGGGGGATGTCCCCGATCAACTAAGCCAAATGAATGTTTATGAGCTATTTAACATGACATTGTCGTATGGACTAAGGGAAGTCCATGTCTACAGTTGACTCGATGTGAGTCATTGGGGGATGTCCCCGGTCGACTGAGCCAGATGAAGGTTCATGAGCTATTTCACACGACATGTTCGTATGGACTGAGGGAAGTCCATGTCTACAGTTGACTTGACGTGAGTCTTTGGGGGATGTCCCCGGTCGACTGAACCAGATGAAGGTTCAGGAGATAATTCACACGAAATTTTTCGTATGGACTGTGGGAAGTCCATGTCTTCACTTGACTCGACATGAGTCCTTGGGGGATGTCCCCGGTCGACTGAACCAGATGAAGGTTCAGGAGCAATTTCACACGACATTTGTCGTATGGACTGTGGGAAGTCCATGTCTTCAGTTGACTCGACATGAGTCCTTGGGGGATGTCCCTGACCGACTGAACCAAATAAAGGTTAGTATCATCCCCATAGTACAGGTCAAAGGACCAGAGGAGTCTTCAATGTTGTCTGGACCAGATGAAGGTCTAAGAGGGTCTTCACTTCTCACTTTACAATCCTCACTCTACGAGACCTGACAAAGGTCAGTAAAGGTCTTCATTCCTTATTCTACAATCCTCACTCTACAAGACCTGACAATGGTCAATAAGGGTCTTCATCCCTCATTCTACAAGACCTGACAAAGGTCAATGAGGGTTTTCATTCCTCATCCTACAATCCTCACTCTACAAAACCAGACAATGGTCAATGAGGGTCTTCATTCCTCATGACAAAGGTCAATGAGGGTCTCAATTCCTCATTCTACAAGACCTGACAAAGGTCAATAAGGTCTTCATTCCTCATTCTACAATATCATATATGTAGTGTAGAATGAGATCTTTAACGAGGCCAAGCTTCACATGGTAGTGTCGAATGAGATCCTTAACAAATGTCAAGCTTCACACGTGTAGTGTCGAATGAGATCCTTAACAAATGTCAAGCTTCACACGTGTAGTGTCGAATGAGATCCTTAACAAGTGCCAAGTTTCACATGTGTAGTGTCGAATGAGATCCTTAATAAATGTCAAGCTTCACATGGTCATGTCGAGTGGGACATTTTCCTTATGCTGAGTGTAGTGTCGAGTAGGACATTCACCACATGATGAATCTTCATTTGGTGCATCCTTCTTAAGCCTACATCTTTACAGTGTCGAGTGGGACACTCACCTCATGATGAATCTTCACAAGTGTTAATTGGAGCATCCTCCTTAAGCTGAGTCTACATCTTTGTAGTGTCGAGTGGATCACTTATCTCAAGATGAATCTTTATTTGGAGCACTCACTCTAAGTCGAGACTACATCTTTGTAGTGTCGAGTGAGATAGTATCCTCATGATGTTTATCCATGTAATGTTGATCGGAACCTTGGTAGTTCTGCCAACCTATTTGTCATGTCGAATGAAACTTCAACCAATAGCTGATCCTTCCCCCATGTCATGTCTACTGGACTCTTAGCCTCTAGCTAAGACCTCTTCCTTGTCGTGTCGAATGGTGTTTCAGCCTCTAGCTGGGAGTTCTTCCTTGTCGTGTGGAGTGGAACCTCAACTTTTAGCTAGGACTTCTTCATTGTCGTGTCGAGTGGAGCCTCAGCTTCTAGCTATGACTTCTTCCTTATCGTGTGAAATGGAACCTCAGTCTCTAGCTAAGACTTCTTCATTGTCGTGTCAAATGGAGCCTCAGCCACTAGATAGGACTTCTTCATCATGCCAACTCTTCATACACGTAGTGTCGAGTGGGACATCCTCCTCATGCCAAGCCTCCATACACGTAGTGTCGACTGGGACGTCCATGCCAAATCTTCAATAGAGTATTTTCCATTCGGGACATCCTCCTCAAGCCAACTCTTCATACACATAGTGTCGACTTGGACATCCTCTTCATGCCAAGCCTCTGTAGTGTCGACTGGGATATGCACCTCAAGCCAGATACATTGATTCGTCGTATGAGATGAGTGGTAGAAATAGTGGTTCTACTGGATGGAAACACCTTGTTTCTTTCTTAGTCGACTGAGAGAAGTGTGTCGATTGGGTCAGATGATGGTTTATGTTGTCGATTGGAGCAAATGGATTTCTCCCTAAGTTGGAGTTTTGTGAAGGATAATTTTTTTTTTAAAAGTAACTAATGAATACTTGTTTGGGAAGCTATGATGTCCCCAAAGTTACAATGGGTGGCCTATGGCATTTTTTGGTGGTCTAATCGCATCAAGTGACACCTTATTGAGATATATTGCTAGCACAACATTTATTAGGTCGCTTGGGAGGATTCAAGATTCTTTCATTATGATGGTTGGTGGATCTTCGTCTCTTACTGTTGCTCTTATCCTCCTCCCACATGATCTCAATATGAGCTAGAGCCGTGGCTTGATCCATTGTGTAGCATCGAAATTTAGTGAGCTTTTTGTGGAGTCCACTTTCTGAAAGTAATCCATTTCTGAATGCTTCCACTGCAGTAGGCTGATGGAGATCTGGGATTGTTATCCTCTCTCTATTAAAGCGAGCCACGTAGCTTCACAAGTACTCCCCTATCCATTGTTGGATGGCATTCAGGTCATTGGTGGTCTTCTCAAGTTTGCAAGAACTCGCAAAATACTCCAGAAATTTGTCTGCTAGCTGTTGGTAAGACTCGATAGATCTTTATGGGAGATTGATAAAATTGCTTCTTTGAATTCTAACATTTCTTTACGCATATTGGAAGCAACTTGTTGCGCTTGGTCGACCGTGGAAATTGGTTCATTTCTTGGATGGTTTTGGGGGTGGTTGTTTGGTGGCGGATCATCACTTGCCGCATCATTGAATGCCCCCAAGAGATTAGATGGGATTGTATGATTGTTGGGATTGTCTAGAGTATCTCGTTGTTGGGAAGTTAAGGAGATCTGCTCCAGTTGGTTCTGGAGGGTTGTGTTGGAGCTTCGCATGGCTTGATTCTTTTCTTTTAAGGCGCGTAATCGTTCTTGGAGTATGGCCAGCTGTGTAGACATATGATCTGATGTATGTTCACTAGTAGAAGCCATGAATGGCTGTGATTTAGGAACCGTAGACTGAGAAATCTTTACCTGCTATGAATCGCTAAGGCCCCACGGTGGGCGCCAAATTGTGGATGCTGGTTTTCGCCCGAGGTCCACAATCGAGAATTTGTAGGTTGGGGGCACTAGCAATCCTGCAAAACAAAGGTAGAGTGAGCGTGGAGGTTACTGCCCACCGGTGTGGTAGGTGCCGTAGGTACTCCGACGCTTAAGTCAGTAGTGAAGACGAGTGGAAAATAATGAAGAGCAATGTTTAGGGCTACCTTGACCTTCGTAGACTGCTGTGAGGGCGGTGGGCCTGTGTTTAGAGAGTAAGAGGCTCTGAGAGCTCAAGTTTGAAAGCTAAGACTTCTCCTGGAAAAACTCTACCCTTTGCTCATGGATTACCCCTTCTATTTATATGCTCTTGGGAAGTTTTCTTATTTAATACATTAATTATTTGTTCGTTGGGTGCTGGAAACGACTGGTCCATGAAGAGGGGGAGTTATGAGTTCAAGCGTTTCGTGGGTTGGCAACTGATGAGTTAGGAGGGCACTTTGGTAAGATATTTTCATGTATATGGGCTTGTGAAATAACTTGGGCCGATATAAGCTTACAAATGGGCTTTTGGGTTCTTTAGACTGACGGGTGATGACTGTCGGGCCTCCCTTTATGCGTGGGCCTGAGAAGGTAATTGGGGCCCAAGTCCATTCTCGGTACTGTTATGGGGGTTTGGGGTACATTTGGTATAGGGCTCGAAGCGAAAAATCAAAAATGCTCTTGGCCCAAATTAAGCCCGTACAGTTATAATTAATAGTCTTTCGGATAATTACTAAAGTTAATGAGCATGAATTAGAATTCTCTTAATGTTATTGTTGGAAGTTAATGAGCATGAAGATAGATTTCTTACATGTTCAATTCACTAAAAAAATTATCTCATTCATGTTCAATCTGTTATCCATAGATGAATTTGAAAGACAATTGGCTGATTTATTACATTAAGGTATGCATTTTCTCTAATGTATCAATATTTTGGATGTAATCAAGATGTAATCAATATGAAACAATCAAGAATATTTTATACTGCATACGGCATAAAGAGAATGCATTCATAATTTTCAGTAAATGCATTCCAAAGTTTCAGCTACATTTCACAGTTTTTGAGTCTACAGAATGCATCCACTATTATGAGTACATGCATTAAAAATTATCAGCTACATTGAGAGTTTTTAGTCTACAAAAAATGCATTCACTAATTTCAGTAAATGCTTTCAAAATTACAGAGTTTTTTTTTTTTGTACAGAAAATGTAAAATACAACTAACGCAAATGTCAATCTTTTCTCAGTAAACGACCTTTCTTTTTAGTGTGATTTGCATTCTAGCTGTCAATTTCAGAGGTTTCACTCTTGGTGTTTGCAATGAATTCAGTTGTTGTTGAGTGTTATATTCTCCCATCGCTAACTGTAAGAGCTCATCACGTTTGTCATTCAACGGAGAGTCAATAAGTTGAAATGCAATTGTAACTCATGTCCCATTTTGATAGATCTATATGATGCTGGACATCAAAATTCAGACTCTGCTGACAGAGGAGATATACCAAAGTAATTGATTAATTCATAAATGGTCAAGTATAATGTTAGAATGTCTCTCTGACCCCATTTTTGATAATACCATATGATGCTGGAACAACTCTCTTTAAAATTACATACAGAAGCCCATTGAAGAAATAACATTATAATTATAACAAAAGCAGGGTGCAACAAAGTCGGTATTCATAGACTCTCCTCAAGTAAGAAGGGGTAACTAGACTCCAGATATACAATTACAACCTAACAGTATGAACTAAATTCAAAGAAACAATTTTATACATGAAAATCAAGAATAATGTTTCTAGAACAATACTTTTATTCATAACTGAAATTTTCATTCACAGCACATTCATGGCTTGATCTGTTGAGATTGCAAAACTAGACTGTGGGAACACAAAAACTAGGCGACGCATGCTCTCTCGGGCTCGCGGCTTGGTTGGGAGTACGGAGTAGCCCACAGGGGACTAAACCGGAGAATGATGGAGTCCCCACCCGGTGTGAACCGGGACAAAGATTTAAGGCCGCACTCACCCTTCGCAAGGGAAGACCTCAAACCGTTGGGTTCGGAATGGTCCCTTACTTATACCATTTGTAATAAAATGATTTGTGCAATAATCTAACCAAGCCTAAACAACATATTTCCAAGGATGATTTACTCCTAAGTTCGCATGCATACATAAAAACGTTCATCTAAGTTCACATATAACACATTTTTAAGTTTGCATACAACCTATTTGCATATAATCTATGTCCGAATTTACATGCATAAAGATAAATAAGGCTAGCATACAATGTTATAAGCACATTACATTCCATCATAGGCATGCCAGTAGATAATAATTGTACAATCACACATGAAAGCAAATCGGAATAATGGCGAGCATATAACTTCATGAACATGTTGAATGGATGAATGCGGAAGCATAAGTAGATGACTACCGTTTAAACATACATCATGGGAACAAACAAGTAATCTTGTACACACAATAAATGGCTAAACGAGAACATGAACAATCAAAAAAGGCAAATGACAAAATGAGTAACCATGCATGAGATGTGATGAAAGAGGGTATGTTTACCGTGGGCGTTCGTGCGGCGTTCGTATCCGCGTTCTAACGGTAAACAGAAGGTTCGCGTTCGAGTAGCGTTCGTAAACGCGTTCGAACGGAAATGAAACAGAATGCTCACGTTCGTAGGGCGTTCGGAAACGATTCCTGATGCATGATAAGGCAAAATACATACGCGTTCGAGTAGCGTTCGTAAACGCATTCGTATAGCGTTTGATAACGCGTTCGAACAAACTGAGACAGAAAACATGCGTTCATGCGGCGTTCTGAAACACGTTCGAAGGGGTTACAGCAGTGACCCCCCAAATGTAGTAAACAACATGACACATACGTGAACGGATGACTAAATGACACCTAATACATAATAACGGGCTAAAAGGCGCGGCAAAGCATCGTGGTAAAGGATTTTAACCTCTCAAAATAGAGGACCTTTAATCGTACTTACTAAGCCCATGCGTTTTATCTCACAATGCATATAAGAGATAAAAGAAACAATATCGGACTTCGTATACCCGATTGAACACATCTTACATTCAACCGAATATACATCAACCGGCGCGGCAAAGCATCGTGGAAAAGGGTTTTAACCCCTCAAAATATGGGACCTTTAATGCAACTTACTAAGCTCATGCGCTCGATCACATCATTACGCAAACGAATAACATGCAGAAATTAAATAACAAATAATAAACTCATCAAAACAACATAAAACGAAATATGCGCCATTTACTCAAGTGGTACGTGGAGTTGTATCCCGAGTATAGATCATACTACCGTCCATTCGGAATCGGCTATGAAATTTAAGTCCGGATTTCCATCCTATATACCATAAGAGGTGACACATTTTCCATTTTATTCAAAGCCACAACATGCAACCATAAACGACTCTCATGCCAATAAAACAATTAAAAAAAAATGAATGACAATAAATAGACAAAGTGCCCTCATGTCTAACCTTTTAAATCACCTCTCGGATGTACGGTACACGATCGTCGGAAGGGCTAACACTCTGCAACTCCTCCGGTTCACTGGTTCACTGCTCTCGTTCGTTGTCTCACTGTTTTGAGTCGTCGTTCTCCCAATTTTGCTGCTGTTTTTACTGTATTTCACTATTTTTTTGGTGACATTTCCTGGTCACCACGTTTGCTGTATTTAGGCTACTGTTCTTGGTGTATTTGGGGACTGTTTTGGGTGTGATTTGGGCTGCTGTTATGGTTTGGTTTGGGGACTGTTTTGGTGAGGTAAAGGGGCTGTTTTGATGAGGTAAATGGGGCTATTCGGGATGTGTTTTGGTCAAGGCAATATGTGTTCTTTGGTTTGTGATTTTAGGTTATTGAGAGTGAGGGAGAGTTGTGTCAATGAGCTTGGGTGTTTCTTGTGAGAATGAACTAGGAGTTTTCTGTGTGAATGAGCTAGGGTGTCAATGCCTTGCAGAAGTTTTGTGGTTTGTATCAATATGCTAGCCCTTTAGATATGTGGTGAAGGGTTCTTTTTATAGGCAAAGGTTAGGGTGAGTCCATGTTGGAGAAGGAATGAGAGATCATGCAATAAAAATGAGATATGATTTGGTGTTAAACAAGGAAAACAAAAGATTGAAGGGGGGACAAGATTTTTTTTATTTAGGAAGTTAAAATATTTAATTTGTTTGGATTAGGCATAATATTTGTTTAGTTTGGTATAAAATAATCTTGATTGATTTTAATTAGGCATGATTTTATTTGATATTTATTTTAATTTGGTATGTGATTTTTAGATTTTATTTAATTCCCCATGTGTTAAATATGTGTTTTATTAATTTGGATGTGTTTTATGGGCTTTGGTGGGTTAATTGGGCTTAGGTGTGAGGCTAGCAGCAAAACCAGAAATACCGACGCCGTTCGAACGCTTATTCGAACGCTACACGAACGCCCGCAATCTGCCTGAAGTTCGAACGAAGTAACGAACGCAGCATGAACGAAAACAGTGAACTTGTGAAATGAATCTGATGACATGCCTATTCTGAATTTCCCCTTCCGACATCCGTTTCCCATGACTTCCGTGACTTAAAAGGTAGTGTCTCCAAATGAGACTCATCATAGGGACTTATATGCAAAAATGCAGTGCCAACAGTCGCCCCCACTTTGATGGGACTTGTGTAATGTGTAATAGTGACAATCCTATCAAAGTTATGTAATGCATTTTTAACTACCTGGCTCGCCAACTGCCACTTGACTTGCCATGTGTTGAGTTGAGTTGATTTGGTGGTGGGGTGCTGCGACCCCTGGTTCATTCCCGAATCGTGCTCCATTTATAGAGTGCCATTTTCGACATCTGTTGTTTGTGCTCCATTTTGGAACGCCATTTTCGGCATTTGCTGTGTGTGCTCCATTTTGGAACGCCATTTTCGGCATCTTGTTGTGTGTGCTCCATTTTAGAACGCCATTTTCGGTATTTGCTGAGTGTGCTCCATTTTGGAACGCCATTTTCGGCCTTTGCTGTGTGTGCTCCATTTTGGAACGTCATTTTCGGCCTTTGTTGTGTGTACTCCATTTTGGAACGCCATTTTCGGCCTTTGCTGTGTGTGCTCCATTTTGGAATGCCATTTTCGGCATTTGCTGAGTGTGCTCCATTTTGGAACGCCATTTTCGGCCTCTGTTGTGGTATCGGTCCATTTCTGAACCGTGTTGTCCGAGAATGTGGCTCATTTTTGAACCGTTACTTGATGAGGTGGTATTTGCCGCTACAATCCTGTGAATTCAAAACAAAAATTATATGTATGTGATATGTATGCATGTATGTATGGATGCATGATGCTGATGTGGGCCTTGCCCCCAAACCGATACCGACGTGGGCCTCGCCCCTAAACCGACACTGATGTGGGCCTCGCCCCCAAACTGATATTGTAGTGGGCCTCGGCCCTGTGACTCATCCTCAAACTGATACTGATGTAGGCCTCGGCCTTGGGACTCATCCCCCAAACTGATGCTGATGTGGGTCTCGGCCCTAACTGATACTAACATGGGCCTCGCCCCCAGACTGATACTGATATGGGCTTCGCCCTAAACTGATACTGACGTGGGCCTCACCCCCAGACTGATACTGAAATGGGCCTCGCCCTAGACTGATACTGATATGGGCCTCCCCCAGACTGATACTGATATGGGCCTCGCCCCTCGTCCCAGACTGATACTGATATGGGCCTCGCCCCAAACTGATACTGATATGGGCCTCGCCCCAAACTGATACTGATATGGGCCTCGCCCCAAACTGATACTGATATGGGCCTCGCCCCAAACTGATACTGATATGGGCCTCGCCCCAAACTGATACTGATATGGGCCTCGCCCCAAACTGATACTGATATGGGCCTCAACCCTGGGACTTGTCCCCAAACCGTTGATGTCATATTGATGCTTCTGATTGGCTTTCATTTGCCGCTTCCTCTCTTTCTTCTTCAAAACCTGAAAACACAAAACACAAAAAAGGAACGCAAAATATGTTACTTGTATGCATGAATGAGTTTCATATCCCGTTGGGTTAGGTCGTCCACCAATTCCCTTGGCGACCGCTCGGTTTTCTCTTCCTATGGAAAAGTACTGCTTCAATTTATCCACATTGATCGGCTCGGTGAACTCATTTCCTTCCAAGTCTGACAGCCTCACCGCCCCATTTTCCAGTACTGAACGGTTATTCTGTCTTTTCTGCTTGCTTCTTTTGGGAATCCCCTGTGTTCTAAGTGTCGCTGAATATCATGGTATCAGGGTTGAATGCTTTTCTCAAATATACTCATGTTACAGGTTGAAAGGAAAAGACTCAGGCAAGTAGGTGAAATGGATGTGTTTATTATTATTCAGGAAAAGGTCCAAACAAGTAGACGAAGTTGATGTCTCTATTAAAAATGCAGAAAATAAACCAGAAAGAACAGTTTCATTGCCTTCTTCCTCGGCCTATGGTTCTTCACTGCTCTATCTTCATGGAAGAAACTGGGTGGTTGAGAGTTTGGAGGACAAAGCTTTCGGGCAGGCCGGAGTTGATCATGTAAGTAGGTGGGGGGACAGAGTGGTAATTTGGTAGAGGGTTACGATGTGTGTTGGGTTGTTCTTTCTCAGGATCAGGTATTTTATGGGCATCAATAAGGTTTTGGATTTCATGCCTAAGGCGGGTACAGTTGTCAGTTTCGTGGCCTTTCATCTGATGGAAGTTACAATACAGGCTTATGTCAAGGTTGGGTGGTATAAGATCTGGAAGTGATTTAGGCTCTAAGGGTTTTAAGAGCCCTTGTCTCTTCAAATTTTCAAGCACCTTTGACAAAGGTCTACCAAGATTGGAGAATCGCCTGTTCTTGACGGTAGTAGCGGGCTTGGTCTCAGAAGGCCCCCCAAAAGTTCTTTCATTCTGGCCATAAAACTTTCTGTTTTCAGCCTCTTCTTCCTCTATATCCATGACAGATTCCCTCAACTGTCGAAAATCTACAATCATGGAGGTCATTCTCCTCAACTTACCATAGATCGAGGGCTTAGTGCCCTTGATGATCATTTTAATCTGGTCCTTCTCAGAGGGCCGAATCTGCATTTTCAGAAGCTGGATTCTCCAGCGGTCTACATTCTCCTTGAAGCTTTCTTCTGGCTTCTGCTTGGTATTATCCAAGTCGCGGAGCGACAAGTCAATCTCTAGGTCTGTGACATACTGCTTTAGAAAAGCACTGTGATACCATACTACAAGTGCTCCCTCGAGTGACATCCCAAACATCTTTTGGACTTGGCGCTGTGATAGGCCCACTGAACTCATCATTGAGACATATTGCCGCAGATGGACCCTCGGGTCCCCATTCCCATTGAACTTAGCCATATCAGGCATTTTGAACTGAGCTGGCAGCTGTTATTCGAAGGTCAACGCCTCATAATCCAACAAGTCCTCATGTTTCCCCTTCAGTTTATTGGTAACTGACTCCATCTGATCACGGAGTTTCTGTATCTCGGCCTGAGACCCGGCTATTCTTCCCATGGCATATTCAGCCATATCATCATCAAAAGCGGAGATATCATCCCCCAACCCATTCAGAGGCTCCTCACGCCTCACATTCTCAGAATTTCCCCCAGCACGGGGCACAGCCATATTTGCCATGGCAGTAGTCAAGGCTTGCAACTGTTCGGTAATCTTGGTGAAACCATTTTCCAACTGATTTATCCGGGATACCTCGTTATCGGATGTACTCATATCTGTTACCGGCCTTTTAGTGAGTCTTCCCCATTCCCTAACCTAATGGGACTCTATGATATCTTTTAGACATGAAGGGTGTTAATAGGATGTATGCATGAGATGAATGAGATGCATGCGATACAAGGAATATATCAATTCATTAAAATCTTCACGCAAATCAGCCCGTCATCATTTTAGAAGCTTTTGGGCTAACTGTCATGTGAGTGAACTCGTCCCAGTTTAAATGGCCCAACAAGTTCACATCTCATGGCAAGAAGTCCAACCGTATCCAAATAATAATGTTCCTAAACACAAACATATAATGGCCCATTGGCGTTTTAGAAGCCTTTGGCCCAATCATCATAAGATACATTCTTGTCCCAGTTTAAATGGCCCAACAAGCCCATACCTCATGAAAAAAGGTTCGAATAGATCCAAACGACAATGTTCCCGAACATAAGCATACATAAATAATTTATACATAGTGGCCCATCAATATTTCAGAAGCTTTTGGCCCAATTGTCATAGGATACGAACTCGTCCCAGTTTAAATGGCCCAATAAGTTCGCATTTCTGACAAAAAGTCCAACTGCATCCAAATGAGAATGGTCCACAAGCACAAGGAAATAGTTGCTATAGGCCATACAACTCCGGTCTACGTGTGGGTTTGAGGGAGTGTAGACAAATACTCTCGCTGGCGAAGGATTGCCCACAACTAGGTCTCCCCACTCAAGGGTTCGAGCGACCAAGTGAGCGCACCTTTTTTATACCTTACAGTATGTGCCAACGAGTTATGGCGTGTGACTGACTGTCAGATGGATTTCCCGTTGTAGATTCCCCAGAGAGAGGGTGGAGTGAGGCTCTCTTAAGTACCCTAGCCTCTTAGGCTCTTATCGCTTGGTGACAGGAATAAACAACGAGTCCTCCAAATTAGTCCATCACAATAGGCTACAAGTAAATGATTATGTAGGTGCCTTCACAGCTTTTCCTTATAGAAATGTAGTGAATGAAGGAAGACACCAAACCATTACCCAGCCTTAAAAGTGCCTTTGATTAAACCCCTTTTAACCCACAGTAGACATGGTTAATTTAAAGCACAAATCATAATATTACAAGACATTATTTCGGGGCCGATTCTCTATCCCCAGTGGAGTCGCCAGACTGTGGTAACATAGAAACTGGGCGACGCATGCTGTCCCGGGCTCGTGGCCTGGTTGGGAGTACTGAGTAGCCCGCGGGGGACTAAACCGGAGAATGATGGAGTCACCATCCGGTGTGAACCGGGACAAAGATTTAAGGCCGCACTCACCCTCGCAAGGGAAGACCTCAAACCGTTGGGTTCGGAATGGTCCATTACTTATACCATTGGTAATAAAATGATTTGTGCAATAATCTAACCAAGCCTAAGCAACATATTTCCAAGGATGATTTACTCCTAAGTTCGCATGCATACATCAAAAAGTTCATCTAAGTTCACATATAACACATTTTTAAGTTTGCATACAACCTATTTGCATATAATCTATGTCCGAATTTACATGCATAAAGATAAATATGGCTAGCATACAATGTTATAAGCACATTACATTCCATCATAGGCATGCCAGTAGATAATAATTGTACAATCACGCATGAAAGCAAATCGGAATAATGGCGAGCATATAACTTCATGAACATGTTGAATGGATGAATGCGGAAGCATAAGTAGATGACTACCGTGTAAACATACATCATGGGAACAAACATGTAATCTCGTGCACACAATAAATGGCTAAACGAGAACATGAACAATCAAAAAGGCAAATGACAAAATGAGTAACCATGCATGATATGTGATGAAAGAGGGTCTGTTTACCGTGGGCGTTCGTGCGGCGTTCGTATCCGCATTCGAATGGTAAACAGAAGGTTCGCGTTTGAGTAGCGTTCATAAACACGTTCGAACGGAAATGAAACAGAATGCTCACATTCGTAGGGCGATCGGAAACACGTTCGAACGGAAATGAGACCTGATGCATGATAAGGCAAAATGCATGCGCGTTCGAGTAGCGTTCGTAAACGCGTTCGAACGGTAAACATAAGGTTCGCGTTCGTATTGCGTTTGATAACGCGTTCGAACGAACTGAGACAGAAAACATGCGTTCGTGCGGTGTTCTGAAATGCATTCAAACGGGGTTACAGCAGTGACCCCCCAAATGCAGTAAACAACATGACACATACATGAACGGATGACTAGATGACACCTAATAAATAATAACGGGCTAAAAGGCGCGGCAAAGCATCGTGGTAAAGGATTTTAACCTCTCAAAATAGAGGACCTTTAATCGCACTTACTAAGCCCATGCGCTTTATCTCACAATGCATATAAGAAATAAAAGAAACAATATCGGACTTTGTATACCCGATTGAACACATCTTACATTCAACCAAATATACATCAACCGGCACGGTAAAGCATCGTGGTAAAGGGTTTTAACCCCTCAAAATAGGGGACCTTTAATCCAACTTACTAAGCCCATGCGCTCGATCACATCATTACGCAAACGAATAACATGCAGAAATTAAATAACGAATAATAAACACATCAAAACAACCTAAAATGAAATATGCGCCATTTACTCAAGTGGTACGTGGAGTTGTATCCCGAGTACATATCATACTACCGTCCATTCAGAATCGGCTATGAAATTTATGTCCGGGTTTCCATCCTATATACCACAAGAGGCGACACATTTTCCATTTTATTCAAAGCCACAACATGCATCCACAAACGACTCTCATGCCAATAAAACAATTAAAAAAAATGAATGACAATAAATAGAAAAAGTGCCCTCAGGTCTAACCTTTTAAATCACCTCTCGGATGTACGGTACACGATCGTCGGAAGGGCTAACACTCCGCAACTCCTCCGGTTCACTGGTTCACTGCTCTCATTCGTTGTCTTAATGTTTTGAGTCGTCGTTCTCCCCATTTTACTGCTGTTTTTACTGTATTTCACTGTTCTTTCGGTGACGTTTCCTGGTCACCACGTTTGCTGTATTTAGGCTACTGTTCTTGGTGTATTTGGGGACTGTTTTGGGTGTGATTTGGGCTGATGTTATGGTGTGGTTTGGGGACTGTTTTGGTGAGGTAAAAGGTCTATTTTGATGAGGTAAATGGGGCTATTAGGGATGTTTTTTCGTCAAGGCAATGGGGGTTCTTTGGTTTGTGATTTTCGGTTATTGAGAGTGAGGGAGAGTTGTGTCAATGAGCTTGGGTGTTTCTTGTGTGAATGAACTAGGAGTTTTCTGTGTGAATGACCTAGGGTGTCAATGCCTTGCAGAATTTTTGTGGTTTGTATCAATATGCTAGCCCTTTAGATGTGTGGTGAATGGTTCTTTTTATAGGCAAAGGTTAGGGTGAGTCCGTGTTGGAGAAGGAATGAGAGATAATGCAATAAAGGTGAGATATGATTTGGTGTTAAACAAGGAAAACAAAAGATTGAGGGGGGGGACAAGATTTGTTTTATTTAGGAAGTTAAATATTTAATTTGTTTGGATTAGGCATATTATTTGTTTAGTTTGGTATAAAATAATCTTGATTGATTTTAATTAGGCATGATTTTATTTGATATTTATTTTAATTTGGTATGTGATTTTTAGATTTTATTTAATTCCCCATATGTTAAATATGTGTTTTATTAATTTGGATGTGTTTTATGGGCTTTGGTGGGTTAATTGGGCTTAGGTGTGAGGCTAGCAGAAAAACCAGAAATACCGACGCCGTTCGAACGCCTATTCGAACGCTACACGAATTCCCGCAATCTGCCTGACATTCGAACGAAGTAACGAACGCAGCACGAACGAAAACAGTGAACTTGTGAAATGAATCTGATGAATTGCCTATTCTGAATTTCCCATTCCGACGTCCGTTTCCCGTGACTTTCGTGACTTAAAAGGTAGTGTCTCCAAATGAGACTCATCATAGGGACTTATATGCAAAAATGCAGTGCCTACACAAACCCACCAAGCTTCCAAACTCTGTTGGAGGTGATTAAGATATTCTGCAAAAGATAAAACTTTATCATAAGACATACATACCCAGCATATCTAGGAGCTCCAATTACAGGAATCAATATTGTAGCTTCTTGATCTCTACTCTCTAGACTATAAGCAGACGAAAACTCCATTAGCACCCACCCAGCAAACAGATCATTGAGAAAAAGAAATCAAAAAATGGGAAAAAAACAAAGACGTTTACATAAAAAAAAAAATCTTGCAGATAACTTAAGTATCTCCCTACCTTTCAAAAAAAAAAGCATCTCTCTGGACTGGATGAATGTAGAAATTTGAAAAATTTCATATACGTATTAATTTTCAAATATGCACATAAGGATTTTCGCTTTCTAAACCGTGAAAAATGGAAAATACTGTATCATTCCAGGCCTAAAGTCTATATGTGGTGCATTAGGGGAAAACATTATGCATGATGGTGTAGCTGTGCGAGTGGGGTGGAGATACTCTTCAAGAGTCCTCCTGGGTGGTCTCTCGTGTTCACTCGTATTATGTGCGCTAGATGCGGATGGTGTGTAAAAAAGGATTTTCAAATATGTGTTCAGAGTCTGAGTCTCATTCTTCAGCCCTAACAAATCTACCAAATCTATCTCTACGTCTAGGCATGCTATTAAACTCAAGTAATACAAGAAAAAAAATAAAATAAAATAAAATAAAATAAGTAGTAAAAATCTAAACTAAAAACTAAACTTGAAATAAAATAAATAAACACAAAAATTAAAAAGAATAGGAACAAAAATTAAAAAGAAGTAATTAAAAATAAAATCTAAACAAAAACTAAAAATTAAAATAACTAGATAATAAGAATAATTAAAATAATAAATTAAAATAAGTAAAATAAAATAAAATAAAAAAGATATGGAACGAAGTTACCGCTTTGTTGTTGACCAAGCAAACCTGCTTATTTTGCTTGTAAACCGTCTCCCCGGCAACGACGCCAAATTTTGATTACGCCCAAAAATAACTTGCGGTTATCGCAGTATAGCTGGGGTGTCGATTCCTCAGAGAGATGGTTACAGGAACTAATTTACTCAAACAAAAATGTTAACAGTAACTTAAATAAAGAAAATGAATGAATTGATAATTAAAGTAAAAACTATAGAAAAGTTTGCAGGATTTTATCAGTAGAGAAATATGGCAAAGCATCGAGAATTCCTCTTGTATCAAACTCCTATATTCAGTTATTGATTCTAGTTATTACTCAATTCTAACTATATGGGAGTTTGACAAAACATAATTTCTGGATTCAAGAATCGAAAGATAATAGAAAATAACAACCATCAATTATATTAAACGTTAAAAGGTTCTTAAGAAATCAAAAACATAAATATAGAAATTAAAATACAAGAGTTCATCCTTAGCTTTGCCTAGGAGATTAGTTCTCCATGGAAGAAAGAGATGCAGCCTGAATAGATTGGAGAGATGTCATGATTTCCTTGAAGTTCTTCGTTCTTCCTCTATATGAATTGTATTTTTGGCTCTTTTTGTGCGTTTCTCCTCTGATTCTCTCTGATTTTCTCCTCTACTAGGGTTTACGACGAAGTTGGATTTATATCGAAAAGTCATGGAACCCTAAATTACATTAAAAAAAATGCACAAACAGCATCCTAGAATCGCGGTTTCGCACTATAATTGACTAGAAATCCTCGAGTACATATAAATCGATATATTATGGGTCTCGTAACTCTTTCTAGATCAAAAGTTATAGCCTTTTTAAATTCAGTGTGCGGCTGATGCTCCCGCGTGCGTCCGATATGTCTGTTAGGCTCTGAAACATGTTCAATTGCTCCATTCTCCTTGATCCATTACTTCCTATCAACAAAGCACAAAATAACTCTAATAAAGATGAAAACATATGATAATAAAACAGAGTTAGTAGTGTTCTAAGTACACTTTCGCGCACTTATCATTACCCCCAACCAGCTTATTGCTAGACTCTAGCAATTCAAGCGTAAAATAAAATAAAAACTAAATAAATAAAAACTATCTAAGCCACTTTCGTAGGGATCACGATTGCATTTAGCATATGCAACAAGCCTTTAAACCCCTAGGTGTCCCTAGTGGACGAGTTATAGTCTCGTGAGGGCTTACAGTGACGACACCCACAAACATCATTCAAAACACACAATCATGCAAAAAAAAAAAATAAATAAATAGTCCCAATAGTTTCACATAATTTTATCCTCAAAGAATGCCTAGTAATGAAACGAGAGAACCTTCAAAGTACTCAACGTAACTCAAATCCAAGACCTTGAATAAATCATCTAAGCTAGACTCACAGTGTGTGTGTAAATGTTTATTCACAGCTTGATTCCTAGGTAAGCTAACTCAATGATTTCGTTTAAAAATTGGGATCGATGGGTCAAACCAACCTAGATATCTCAATTAAGCTCTGTAATTGCTTTTCTGTGCTCAATATGGTATGATTTTCCTTTTTCTTTTCTTGTCTCTTTTTTTTTTGCTTTTCTTTTTGAATTTTTTATTTTCTTCTTCTTTTTTTTTCTTTTCTCAACACACCTACCCTTTAAGGTAGCATTTCATACTCGCCCATGGGTAGCTTCACGTTTATCGGTTATAGGTGGTTTATTTTATTTCTTTAGAGACTTTTTCTTTTATTTTTAATCATACCACACATCATACCACAAGCAAATAAGGATAGACATCTAAGTAAACGGTCATTCATCGACATGCAATTTTTTTAACTAGTCACCTTGCTAACTACTCAGGCTTTCACTGCTAAGAACCTATAATTAAGTGCTTACAAGTCTAACATAGATAAACTACTCAAAGTATCAAATAGAAATGCATTAAAGGACTTATAGTTTCTAAGATTTCATCATAAAACAAACAATATCATCATTGGACTTATGCTTAACTATCAAAGACTAAAAAAAAAACAACTTTTTTTTTAAATAGAATAAAATGTATTTATGATAGGTATTATCATGCACATGCATATACCCCCACACTTAAAACTTGAATTTTCCTCAATGTAAGATAAATATAAAGAACAAGGGTTAAGGAACAACACTACCAGACGCGAAGTTGATCAGGTTCCTGCTGGTGAGACTTTAGTTGTGTGGCTGTGTAGGTTGTGCTAACTCCTGCATAAAACTCATGCAAACACAAAAAATAAACATGTAGTTAGCACACAATAATATAAAACTAAATAAAATAAAATATTTAAAATAAAATAAAATAAAATGCAGATGCAAGGGTTGCCTCCTCGCTAGCGCTAAGTTTAACGTCTTCAGCTAGACGTAACCACTCATGTTGTCATAGTGGTTTCCACCTAGCGTACTGATGAAGGCATGAGACATGATTTTTGACTAGTTGTGGTAGTTTATCCATGGATCCTCGTGGGTCCGGAGATTGTTGAAATCTTGGGCTACTCATAAGAAAAAATTGGCTCAATCTCATTTTTAACCTCATAGGTATCATCTTTAATTGAGCATTAACTCTCATTTTCCTATTTTTCTGTTCTTTGGGACCAGTTTCAGTTCAGGAGGATTTGATTCAGGTTGTAGAGACGATATTTCCGGCAGGACTATTTCCAGCATGTATGAGTAATGACACTCATCCTCACCCTGTGATTGTTTTTCAACATGAAAATGTTAAGTGCTTGAGGAAAAGGTACTTTAATTGGGAAATGTGGCACTTGTTCTTCCTGAGATGTGTTAGCACTATTGTCTTTAAGGTCACCTACAGTGTTGGGCATATGATGCACTCCTACCTCGTTACTATTCCTAGTGATTATGGAATTAACACCTCTTATACTGGACACCTCATGATCAGCATGTGCCATATGTTGCCTTTGTGGATTTGGTTGAGTCTGAGATGGTAATTCTCCTTGTTCATACACACTCAGGACATTATTCAATTTAGAGATTTGACTCCTAATCTCTTTATGGTCTTCAGCTACTTGAGTTATCAATGACTCAATCCTTTGGTTGTTTTTGCTTTGGGTCTCTACAAATGATTTCTGGGACTCTACAATTGCTTTCTTGGCTTCTATGAATGCTTTCATAATATCCTCTAAAGAATTCATAAGAACAGTAGGTGTGTGATACTGATGAGTACTATAATCTCTAGGTGGTGATGTTTGACTCGGCTGATGAGACTCCTGCTTCCAACAAAGGTTGGGATGGTTCCTCTAACTAGGATTATAGGTGTCTGAGTAGGGTGTGTAAGGCTTTTGATACTTCTATAATGTATGGCATTGTTCTTCATATGTCCCTCTCATTTTACCATATACCGGACACTCTTGGGGCTCTAGGTGGGTGACTGAATGTATGGTCTTGCTATCTCTGGCTTGTAAGGCTCCTATCTGTCTAGTTAATAGCTCAACATGTGCCTTAAGACTATCTTCTTCCCTAAAGTGGTGTAGGCTTTTGTTAGAAGAATTGTGTGTCTTATCAGTGTTATCCAAGGCATTTGGTCCCATCCATGTATGAGATTTCTTCGCTAGGTCATCTAAGTACTCGAACGCCTCATCACGGTCCTTTCGGATGAACTCACCATTGCGTCTCAACGAATTGGCGCTCCCTAGGGGTCAGTCTATTATATAAATAACTTACTAAGCGCCAACTCTCATATCCACGGTGAGGGCAACTAGCTAACAACTCCTTATACCTCTCCCACGTTTGATAAAGAGTCTCACTGTCTCTCTGGGAGAAGGTGGAGATTTGTCTTTTCAAGGCATTAGTCTTATGATGTGGGAAGTATTTGTCAAAAAATGCATGGGTCATCTCGCCCCATGATCCTATTGATCGCGGTCTTAAAGAATACAACAAGCCTTTAGCTCTATCCTTAAGGGAAAAAGGGAAGAACTTAAGTCTAATTGTGTCAGTGGTTCCAAGCCGGTCATAGAAGGTTGCTACTACCTCTTCAAACTCCCTAATGTGCACATAAAGATTTTCGCTCTCTAAACCATGAAAAGTTGGAATATACTGTATCATTCCAGGCCTAAAGTCTATATATGGTGCATTAGGGGGAAACATTATGCATGATGGTGTAGCTGTGCGAGTGAGGTGGAGGTACTCTTCAAGAGTCCTCCTGGGTGGTCTCTCGTGTTCACTCATATTATGTGCGCTAGACGCGGATGGTGTGTAAAAAGGATTTTCAAATATGTATTCAGAGTCCGAGTCTCATTCTTCAGCCCTAACAAATCTACCAAATCTATCTCTACGTCTAGGCATGCTATTAAACTCAAGTAATACGAGAAGCAAAACAAAAATCAAATCAAATAAAATAAGCAGTAAAAATCTAAACTAAAAACTAAACTTGAAATAAAATAAATAAACACAAAAATTAAAGAATATAAACAAAAATTAAAAAAATTAATTAAAAATAAAATCTAAACAAAAACTAAAAATTAAAATAACTAGATAATAAGAATAATTAAAATAATAAATTAAAATAAGTAAAATAAATAAAATAAAATAAAATAAAATAAGAAAGATATGGAACGAAGTTACCGCTTTGTTGTTGACCAAGCAAACCTGCTCCTTTTGATTGTAAACCGTCTCCCCGGCACATCGCCAAATTTTGATTAAGCCCAAAAATAACTTGCGGTTATCGCAATATAGCTGGGGTGTCGATTCCTCAGAGAGATGGTTACAAGAACTAATTTACTCAAACAAAAATGTTAACAGTAACTTAAATAAAGAAAATGAATGAATTGATAATTAAAGTAAAAACTATAGAAAAGTTTGCAGGATTTTATCAGTAGAGAAATATGGCCAAGCATCGAGAATCCCTCTTGTATCAAACTCCCATATTCAGTTATTGATTCATGTTATTACTCAATTGAAGGTTTCACATCCCAAACCAACAATCGGAAAATATTCAATTCTACTCATATTAAATTCTAAGTTAATCAATGGCTATTTTCTCTATGTTAACAGCACAAAAAGTCATCGTTACGAGTTATCTAACGTCGACAATATACCCTCAGGAAATACTGAAACGGAAGACCAACACATAAAATGACTCTTACTAGTCACAACTAAGTTCGCAAATCACACATAGAAGAAGCATGACTGGATCTATATGAGAGTTTGACAAAACATAATTTCTGAATTCAAGAATCGAAAGATAATAGAAAATAACAACCATCAATTATATTATACATTAAAAGGTTCATAAGAAATCAAAAACATAAATATAGAAATTAAAATACAAGAGTTCATCCTTAACTTTGCCTAGGAGATTAGTTCTCCATGGAAGAAAGAGATGCAACCTGAATAGATTGGAGAGACGTCATGATTTCCTTGAAGTTCTTCGTTCTTCCTCTCTATAAATTGTGTTTTTGGTTTTTTTTTTTTTTTTTGTGTTTTCTCCTCTGTTTCTCTCTGATTTTCTCCTCTTCTAGGGTTTACGACGAAGTTGGATTTATATAGAAAAGTCATGGAGCCCAAAATTACATTAAAAATTGCACAAACAGCATCCTGGCATTGCGGTTTCGCATCGCGCCGTGCGTCATGACGTGGCAACGGCTTTGCAGTGACTACAATTGACTAGATCTCCTTGAGTACTTGTACATCGATATATTATGGGTCTCGTAACTCTTTCTAGATCAAAAGTTATAGCCTTTTTAAATTCAGTGCGCGGCTGATGCTCACACGTGCGTCCGATACGTCTGTTAGGCTCTGAAACATGTTCAATTGCACCATTCTCCTTGATCCATTGCTTCCTTTCAACAAAGCACAAAATGACTCTAATTAAGATTAAAACATATGATAATAAAACTGAGTTAGCAGTGTTCTAAGTACACTTTCGTGCACTTATCAGGGCACTAGCTATTGAGTGAGGAACAGACAAAACGAGCGCAGCGGAACCCGCTCGGGATCAAATCCCGAGCGAATAAATTTTATTTTTAATTATCGTCAATCCAAAAATAGAGGGCAAATTTCTATTCAACTTACAATTTTCAAATACATTAAAAATATTTTCCATGTATTAAAAAATTACCATAAGCTAATTAAAAATTTTCAACACACTTTAATACATTTATCAACTTTTGATAAATCACTCAAGCATACACAAATTAATTTTCAACACTTAAAAATTAATCTAAGTATACACAACAATTTTCCAACACTTGAAAAATTCAAATCCTCACATACATGCTTCCAATTAATCCAACAATCCACAACAAATTTTCTCAACAAATAACATCAAAAATCAACAATAAAATGAACAATAAAATTTACAAATTAAATTTTACCAACAAGATTTTAACCCTTGCCAATTTGTTGAATCTTTGCCTCCAAGCTTTTCCAAATCTTCAAGCTTTGAACTCCATCAAACTC
The DNA here is from genome assembly GCA_019454045.1 of Zanthoxylum bungeanum. NCBI lineage: Eukaryota > Viridiplantae > Streptophyta > Magnoliopsida > Sapindales > Rutaceae > Zanthoxylum > Zanthoxylum bungeanum. The sequence goes on from SKCR01007175.1 coordinate 147,345, forward strand.
CACCAAATTGAGCTCCTCAAGAAGAAGTCTTGGTGATCAAAAGGTGGTTTGATCAATCAAGAATGACAACCAAGATTTTCCCCAAAATCAACTCTTGAACCCTAGGAAAAATCAAGAACTTCAAGAACACAATTAATCCTAACACTTAAAGATTAATTTCCATGGTCTTGATAATTTGTATGGGTAATTTTGGTGAGATTTAGGCTTGATTTTGATGAACAAAAACAAAGAAAACTCAGCCCCTTGCCTTCTTACAGGTCTCGGCTGTGAGCTTTTTCTTCTTAAAAAAAATGCCTTTTGTTTTTTGTTTGTTCTCTCTCACGGCAGTGGAGCCAGCAATAATTGAAGAAGCCAATTTGTTTTATTAAATTAAAAGTAATGAAAAAAAAAAACCAATCCAATTATCAAACCATGGTTCAATGGAATCTTTTCCCTACACTACATAATTCAAAAAGGAACTTAACCAAGGTTAAAATTAATCTCACCAACTTTAGTAACTAAGGTACATTTATGAATCATTTAGTTACTTTAACTAAATAATTCAATATTGCTTTTCCTTAGTTACTTTAACTAATTAAAAGCTTTATTTGTATAATCTAAGTAATTAATATTATATATTAATTTAACAATTAAATTAATTCACAAAATAATTACTAATTTAACGTAAATCAAATTTACATTTATTATACAATAAAATTATATCAACTCTTGATATAAAATTAATTAATTCAATTCATCTCATGAATTATCGGATTAAACAATTTAATCTTAAAAACCCAAAAAATACTTTGTCAACATTTGACGAAAGGTTGCCCTAGTGCTCAACGAGTAAACTCAATATAATGGAACTCTCTAGGCACACGTTCGGTTATTACGTATATATATACATATATATCTCATATACTTGTATATATATATTTCATGAAGGCCTGTCCACCTACAAATCATGACAAAACAACACGACACGTCGAACCATACAAGTCGAGGTTAAAACGCTAATGTATAATCCCTTCGTCATTACCGTCTCATATTGAGTAAGGTTATAGTTATACTGTCAAAACCTTATTTACTCAATATGTGAAACTTTTTATCCATATATTCCATTAATAAATAATATATGCAAAACTTTTTTCAATATTATTTATAATGTCAAAGAAACAATTTCTTCGACGTGTTTTTGGCCAAATGATTTCTGAAATATACTCTGAAAAATTTCTGGAAACATAATCCAACCATATGGACTGACGAATCTTCATCTTAACACACACCGACCTTCATGAGCATCGGTCTATACCTAACAGACATCCAGCGGTCAGACCATGAAAGGTCTCTGACATGCATGGTATCAGGCGTAGAGGATCACTCACAAGACCACCGTGGTGTCTCAAGTCAAACGACCACAATAACTACTCAACTCGAAAAGACAACTATTGACAGTTTTATAGAATATCTATTAGTCATCTTTTATGAGTTTGTTTAATACTCATTCAACTAATGAATATCTGCATTTCTATACGAACTTCCGCTAAGCTCACAGTCTATTGAGACAACCATATGTATATTACATATATAGACTATGCACCAGTCTTACCAATATAATGACCGACCCATGCCAATATATCTAGACCATGAATAATTTATATTCGAGAGAATGCGTGATATTTCTCAACACCATTTGCAACTCTTGCAACTATATCAGCATATGTTGTAACTCTCGAGTCTTTACTAAATTCATATAAGGTTCCAAGTGTAACTCGAAATCTGTAACTCTTAGAATAATCTAACTCTTAGATTTACAATATATAAATAAAAGTAAGAGTTTTACCATATAAATAAATAAATAACCATGATAAAATAAATACTATATTGCATAAATATCAAATATTCATAAAAAAAGTGAATGATGCTCGATCACCATTTCCAACACTAGCGATCCTGCAAAACAAAGGTAGAATGAGCGGGGAGTACTGCCCACCGGTGTGGTGGGTGCCGTAGGCATTCTGACACTCAAGTCAGTAGTGAAGACGAGTGGTAAATAAGGAAGAGCAAGGTCTGAGGTTATCTTGACCTCCGTTAACTGCCGTGAGGGCGGTGGGCCGGTGTTTAGAGAGTTAGAGGCTATGAGAGCTCAAGTTTGAGAGCTAAGACTTCTCCAGGAAAAACCCCCCTGAGCTTGAGGATTACCTCTTCTATTTATATGCTCTTGTGATGAGAACCTGCCTGGAGTGGAGCCAGACAAACCCACACAAGATTG